>CM041779.1:177210894-177233350 GCA_023374045.1 Limonium bicolor | reverse complement strand
ATCAAGGGAAGGTCTCCCACTGTTGTATTACCATGAACTCAATCCACTCCCTCGGGTTGTTACCCTTAGGTTTACCGGTTTCCTTTCCGGTTATTCAAAAGTAAACTGGGTATAACTTACCTACTATGTGGCACTGAGGCCGGTGTAGGTCCTCTGGTTTGGTTTTTAAAAGAAGGTAGAAAATGAGTATAGGTTTGAAAGAAAATTTGGTTTTGAAAAGAAAAGAGTTTGCAATGAATCTGAGTTGAAAGGAAAATTCTTGTGGTTTTACAATGCCTTCTTGCCCTAACCAAGTCTAGCTTCTTGCTGATTGGTTTATTCCACTTACATTGGTTAGGCTGTTAAGCCTTTCCACGGTTATGATGATCACACTTAACTTCATGGTACTTTACTAAGTACTTCATATTTGTTAAAGTTTTCCTGAACAGCCCTGTTATAGCAGCACTTGCTATGGCAAGTGCGCCATGCTAACTGGCTCCCGGTTAAACACACACCGGTTGCGGTATTGTTCTCACCCGCACTGTTATCAGTGGCCTTGTTGGCCCTCACTGATCTTACTGTCTTGACAATTAACCCTCTGGGCGACTTCTCGCCGTATTCACATGATAATCATTAACTAGGGTGTTTCCTATTCTGGAGACCCCCTTTTTACTTAGTATTGTTTCCTCTTCGTAGCCCGTTCCACGCATTGTCGTGGTTACTGAGACTTGTCTCTGTTTGGGCACTTCGTTGTGGTTCCTTTGTTGGTTGGTATACCGTTGGTGTATCATTTAACAACTGTGGTCCCGTAGACACTAGTCTCAGGTTTCATTAATCCACTTCTTGCCTGTTGCACGGTCGGTGCGTTGAAAGCTGGTTATTCTCAACTGCTCGGCATGTCGACCCAGGTTACCGGAAATTCTATTCTTCTGTACACAAGATTCTTCATTCTTCGCTATTAAATGCGGTTAACATTGTTCAAATAGGAACCGTCTCCGGGATTCCCAGTTTTTGGGATCTACCGTATGACAGGTTCTTCGTACCTTTAGAGGTGTTTAATAACAGCCAGATCGGGTATTCCCGAGTAAGAGAGGACTTCCATCTCTCTGGCGTTCTTTCCCAAGTTATAAAACAGGGATTGTGGAGGGCGGGTTGGACACTGTAGGTTTCCAGTACACATTAGTTACTCCTAACTAGCGTATCTCTCACGCTATCACTCAACCCTTAACCCAAAGTACTAAAATCCTAACTCGGTACTTCCTAAGCTCGGTAATTCAGTCATCAGAGCGATACTTCACTCTGATACCACTTTTTGTAACACCCCATCCAACAACAAACACATAACAACAATCTGCAGCGGAAAATATTCTTCATCACATTACTTAACTCGTTGGTGTTACACGCCGTTAACCACCCACGTGGCTAACAAGGCTATTACATATACATTGTACCGGTCTGATGGACTAGATTCCCGAGCGACTACACATTACTGACCCTTCCATTAACAATAGAACAACATACACCTTCCAACTGTACCGAGTATTCACAAACTAATGCCGATAACAATTTCGGTCTTACTACACCTACTGTATATGTACAACTTAAATGATTACCCATGTGCAACGACTACCCCGTCCTACTCTCGAACGGCTTCCAGCTCTTTGTACCTGAAATAGGAAAAGAAGAGAAAGGGTGGCCCCCAAGGGGCTCAGCACCTTTGCTGGTATGGTAATCCCGCAGCCCGCATGCTACCGGGTCACGCACAACTAATTGTCGTCTTAGCATGCGGTTGATTATATTTAAATCATGCATGCAACTGTAAACACACAACACATAACATTTCGCCTCAATGGGCTCAACAAACAGGTAACACATCCTTATTTGATAAGTCACTCATGGTATTCATTACCCCTAGAGTGTTTCTCCTCTAATGGAGCTACTTCCTTAATAGACGACACTTACCCATTAATCGGGTTATCCTTAAACGCCTCTTATCACAAACTGGGATTCATATCCATGATCCACATACTCCACATTTAATAACATATAACATACACTACATAACAACACTTTTCACGTTACAACGTGCACATAACAACATCGCAATAGAAATTGCATTACAACAACATCACATAATATAACGGGAACGGTTCTCTTAGGAACCGACCCAAACATGGTTTATTCACTGGTGAGCCTAGAGAATGATGTCACCCCCATGGTAAGCTCGTTATACAACACTCATTACCGTCCTAATAGTCGGACGAGTAACTTAAGTTAAGATGGTTCGGGTTTTGTGGCCCAAACACACCACACAAACACATGTTCCCCCTAAACCGATCATAAGTCAGAATAGCTAAGCTTTGGAATAAGCTGATGGGAGATCATAACCCGTGAGGGAAACAACCATAACAGAGAGAAGGGTAAGGCTAAGAAGGATACCCACATTCCCTAACAACGCGCGACCGGCCTAACCGGATTCCTCACCACTGTTAGTACACACTTACTTTTAGATATTAGTTAGAACCCCCACTATGGAGTCTATCACATCTACACACCATACAATAATACAACTGGGTTAAACATACGAGGGAGACCCCTACATTCACACACACATATCACACAATTAACACACGATAGCCGTGGTTAGAACGTCCCATGGTTCGGGTCGTTGATCCGAATACCGAACTCTCATGTGCTCCTAGACTCAGTTAACTAAGGTTAACACTTCCGAGGTTAAATGGTATCGGAACTAGACACGTCACATATATGAATTACTGTAAACTCATTACATGTTTTATCTTACAACGTGGCAAACATACAGAAAAACACATTGGCATACAAGCCGGTGTAATCCGGTAGGACACAAGTTGCAAGAAAACCATACCTGTCACCGGAGTCCACTCTATCATGTCCACTTATGTTCCTCGAGCAATTCTCGAACAACTGATAACATTACATGTACTTTTAATAACATCGGGGTAACATGATTGTTTAAAGTCTAATGCTCATAACTTATCCCCGTTAACTTTAGTTAAATAACTTCACATTTTAACTTGTTTCACTTTTACATTTGATACAACTTTTCCCCCACTATATTGTCATCATAACTCACTTAACATGTCCTCAACAATCTTATAACATCATTAATTAATAATCCCCATCATCCTATAACCTTAAACAATGTTTTTGGTCCGACCGACCTTACACAAGGTCGGTCCATTCCAGAACACATTACCGTCAAAAATTCTACTCCGACCGACCATGCAAGTTCGGTCCACAAGGTCGGTCCATTCTAGAAACAATTCTCGTACAAAAGTTTAGACACGACCGACCTTGCAAGTCCGGTCCCAAGGTCGGTCTATTCCAGAGACTTAATCCGTCCTAAAAATACAAGCCCGACCGACCTTGCAAGTCCGGTCCCCAAGGTTGGTCCGTTCCAGAAACTCTTTCCGGTAGTGTAAACTGAGCTCGACCGACCTTGCAGGTCCGGTCCCTAAGGTCGGTCGGCTCCAACCTTTGTTTCTAAAATCCCATTTGACTCCAAACTTCACCTCATAGTGCCCTAGTATGTTCTAATCACATTTGGCACTTCAAACACATCTTTAGCCATGTACTAAACTCCTTAAATCACACACCAAAACCATCTTTATCATTCCACAAACTCCTTACAAAATCTCTTAATACTTGTACATTTTTCATTTGGTTTTCTAAGTGGTATTTCACCTATAATGACCACTATACCAAGATGTTTCCTCTACACCTTAGCATCATCTCTCAACATCTTTTCTTACTAACTAAATCTCCTTTTTCACATCTACCTAAACATCGTTTCCTCCTTTTACATCAACATTCCTAAACCTTAAACAAACTTCTCTAAGACTTTAACACATACTTTCTTCCCTAGTAAAGCACTTGTTCATTTTTAACACTTCCTAGTTCACCAAAACTCATTTATAACACTTAGAACTTCTTATACATTTTCCAAATTTTGCCATAGCTTCTCCTGTATATCCTCACATCCAAACACTTAGGTTTTTACCTTATTCCATTCAAGAACTTAAGTCCACCAAGAACTTTCTCACACACAAACTTCACCAAATTTACACTACATCACAATATAGTGCATAAACTTAATTGCTTGGCACTTAGGCCCTTAAATAACATGGCTCTTAGGCCCTTAAATAACATAAACCTTAAACACTGAATTTCCCACATAAATAATGCCTTTGACCTGCAAATACACCCAACAATACATATGCCCTTAATAAACGCCTTAATAGCATTTTACTAGCTCATTTGCCATTGCTCCTTAGGTATTTTATAAGCATATCAGCTCATCTTCCTAAGGCAATTAAACTACATTGAGATAGCATATTTACCCTCTTTTCCTCACAAACTTCTTTCTTGTTTCCTTGTTTAAAATCGGCTAAGCTTAGTTGCTTGTCAACTTCTAACAAAATTATACAAACAATGAAAGAGTATTCAAGCTCCAAACTTAATCTCATTATAAACCCTAGGCTACATATATTGTCTTAACACATTAAGGTAATTGTTTTACCTTGGAATTGGAAGAGAGCTTGAATAAGTATCAAGAGAGGACTCCTCCTAGCCCTGGGAAGATTCAAATGAAGCTAAAACAAGCAAGATAAAGACACCATTGTGAGGTGAATTTTCGGACATCATACAAACATGGAGGAAACATTATTTTTCTTTGAGATTCCTTACCTAAAAGCAAAGGAGATCAACAATATGTAGAAATATAAGCTCAAGCTCCTTCAATGGTGGAACTCCATGGCACCGAAATGGGGCTCTTGGAATTTTAAGAAGATAGGAAGGAAGAGCTTGATGAGACAAAGAGAATGGTGGTGTTTGTTTTTGATTTGGCCAAGTGAGATAGGAATTACAAGAGGTCAAAGATGGTGTCTTGTTTGGTACTATTGCAAATCGTGAATGGAAGGGAAGAAGAGAGCTTGAGGACGTGGGAATTGAGGAGGGAAGGAAGAGAATGAAGATAAGTTCTACTTTGAAGATATTAAGTAGTTAAAGTAAATAGTATTCTACTTTACTACTTTAGTTAGCTTATTTATTTGCTTACTTGCAAGGTGGTGACTCACCTCACAAAACCGGCCCCCAATAGTTACCTAGGGGTGTTTTAGTCTTTGTTGACCCATTTAATTACTTATAACAACATATGTTACAAACTAGCTTATTAAAGTTACTATTCACTAAAACAAGGCACATAGATGTGAAATTTTTGATTTCCCATTGATATAGACTTCCAAATGTGATACTATATAGTACACATGTTAATTAAAGGGTAATGATGGACATTTAGCCACTCAAAACTCATTTACAAGACAAATTTTCAAAAATGTGCTTTAAGACTCCTTAAAGCACATTTTGTGTTTTTAACTTGTTTTCAAGCTTGGTTTTCTTTAGTAATTGATTTAATATGTTCATTAACATATTTATAAGGTATAGGTATGACCTTTAGGTCTTATACAAATTTATCCCAAGCTTAGAGCACATTTTTGCTCTTATTGACTTTAAGGTATTTTCTTGTGTTTTGTTTGGTTTAATTGTCTACCAAGATTTCCTAAGGACTTAATTAGCCTTATTAATTCATAATTGAATATTATTAAGTCTTGGTAGGTTCTTTGGATCCTAACCAAGTTCACTCCAAGCTTAGAGCATGTTTTTGCTCAAGCTGTGTCTTAGTGCTTTATTGCATTTTACTATGGTTTAAATTGTTCACTGATGTTTCTAAGGCACTTTTTAGCCTTTACATACCATATTTTAAATGTTTAACAACATATCAAGGTTTGGGGTATTTCAATAATCATGGGATTTCATTCCAACTAATTTCAGATCAGACATTGAAACAAGTTTTCTTATGATAGACGAATACCCAGATGGCACCTTGATATTGTGGAGGATATTGCACAGACTATGTTTCTCTTGTTTTGACAATGTGTGACATGCAGGAGGCAAGAACATGTGTTTTCCACGTTCTTATGGCCAAATATCTTCCCTTATGTTCAAATAAATCAAATCTCTTCTCCCCTTTATGTGATCTTTGGTCTTGCCTGGTATGTTCAAGAGGGTTCCGGTAACACTCTCTCCGACATTTTTTTTAAATATGCATTGCATCAATATAATGTCTGACATCTAAATGTTGCCAATACTCAAGTTCCCAAAAGATTGACTTTTTTTTCACACACTTTTCTCTGTGTTTCTTGTCGAAGGACCAAAGTTATTGACAATATTATGCACCTTTTTATACACCTCTGAACCTGGTAAAGGAGGATGAGACACACTGTGATCAGTCTTTCCATCAAACTCAATCGTCATCTTGCGATATTTGTGGCCCTTTGGAAGCATTTTTCGATGACCCATGTAAACATTCTTACCACTATGTTTCAAGCGGATATTTGATGTATGCTCACCACAAATAGGACATGCACATGCACCTTTGACTGTGTAACCAGAAAGATTACCATACGCAGGAAAGTCATTGATTGTGCAATATAACATAGCACGCAAGTTAAAATTCTCTTTTCCAAATGAGTCATACACCATGACCCCTTCATTCCACAACAGTTGTAGGTCATCTATCAATGGTTGTAGGAAAACATCTATTTTGTTGCCCGGTTGTTTTGGACCAGATATCAAAAGTGACAACAAAATGTGTCTAGGTTTCATACACAACCACGGGGGAAGATTGTAGATCATCAATAATACCGGCCACGTGCTGTGTATGCTACTCAATGTAGCGTAAGGGTTCATCCCATCAGTACACAAACTGAGTCTCAAGTTTCTAGGCTCACTAGCAAACTGAGGAAATTTCATGTCAATGTTTTTCCACTGGGACGCATCTGTCGGATGTCTCAATTTACCATCATTTTTTCTGTGAGTCGAATGCCACCTTAGATTCTCCGCATCTTTTTCAACTGCAAATAGACGCTTCAATCGTGGTATTATGGGCAAATATCACAACACTTTAGCAGGGGATGCCACCTTACGACGACCGGTGCATTCATTTTGGTTTTTCCTCGCATAACGTGATTCCCCACATTCTGGACATTATTAGCAAATTCATTATCCTTCCAGTACAAAATACAACCAGATGGACAAGCGTGGATCTTTTTGTACCCCATACCCATTGGACACATCAACTTTTTTGCTTCATAAGTCGATGTTGGTAAAACATTATCCTTAGGTAGTATGCTCTTCATCATCTGTAAGAGAGCAGTGAAACTCACATCACTCCAACCAAATTTCGATTTTAGATTGAAGAGTTTCAAGACTGCGCTCAATTTACTCAATTTTGTAGAATCACACCCCGTATACAGCGGTGTTTTGGATGAATCCAGCAAAGTCTCATAGGTGTTTGGCCTATTGTAAAACTCTTGTTCAACATCTTCCAGCATTGCAGCAATGTCATCGTAATCCGGTTCATTGTCTACTATGTCATTGTCATCGACCACAATTGTTTGATTATCTTCAACTTCCTCTTATTCATTACACATGACATCTACCGCCCTCTGACCATGCCACCGGACTATATCTTCATAGTCTTTTGTAAAACCACGACGAATCAAATGTTCCTTTATTTTTTCTATCCCTTGATACTTCAAATAGTTTCTGCAGTCCACGCAAGGACAAAATATGTATCCCTTATTAGCAGGAGTCAGATTATCGACCAGAACATTGTAAAATTTGTCAACTCCCTCAAGAAACTTGTTATCCAATTTTCCGCTGTACATCCATGAGTTTGCTATCTGATATCCTTTAAAATATTTTTAGTGCCACATGTGAAAAACCAAGGGCAAATTGAAGAATTAATAAAGCAATAATCATGGCAGAAGAATTGTTGTGATGAAGACTAGGATATGGACTGTTAAGTTTGTTGACTTTGCATCTTTGTCCGTCACGACGAGGATGAACAAAAGGAAGTCTACTTCATTGTGGAGGGGAATAAGGCGTTCAATGGAAGGTGGGAAGATAAAATGTTATATTTGCAAGCTATTCTTTGAATGCTAGAAACTAAAGGAGAGAAGATAAAATGTTATATTTGCAAGCTATGCCCTATTAACTATATATGTTGCATAAGCATATATTACTTAAGGAAAACATTTTAAATGTACCTTATTCGATGCAGATGATAAGCGTAATAGTTTGGTGATGAACAAACGGGAGGAATCCAATCAGATTAACTTTGTTTAAGAAAATAGAAAGTAACAGTACAGAAAATTGTAACTACAATTGTAGTGCAAATGTGATAGTCAAAACATAATAATGAAAGCAGCAAAAATAGAGGAGAAGTAGGGTGTTTTAAGAAGGTAAAACGATTGTAACATACCTTACAAATGTAGGCGTACAATGCTTAAATTTTCAGAGGTGAAAAAGTGCAGCAGTTTTCCAGCAGCGGTTCTTCATCAACAGTAAATTAGAAGCAAATCAGCAAGAAATAAGAATAGCATTAACAAATAATAAGTGCAGGTAAAAAAAAAAGATAGAAAATATCACAAGAAAAATTCGGCATGGTCTCCCCTGTTTTTCTTTGTTTTCCCGGTTTTAAGAACCTCCACAACTTCACTCAAAAGGATACCATTCAACTCACCAAGCGCATCACTAGCAATTGCAACCATAATGATGGCTAGCCCACCAAGCACACTAACAATTCATCAAGGTTTCACACTTAATGCCACCACAAAATGCAACCAAGAGAAGATGGTAAGTTCAAGTGTATTACCGGTTCCAGAGTGAGATGTTTTCAGCCCATATGTTAAATCTGGTGTGCAGCAGCCCGGTGATAAGTATCACTGTAGAATAACGGTAAAAGAAGAGAATATAGTTCAGTACAATAGTAAAAAAATATGCGAAATGGTGTGTTTAAAAGGGAAAACCAACCATAAATCCGATTTAACGACATAGCAACAATAATACTCAAATTTGAACCACGCAACATCAACTTGCTGGATTATTCGGTTTCCATATTTGTGTGTATATAAACTCGATCAAATAGAGAATTAAAAAGAAAATTCATTCATGCATGAGAGGAGTTTGACGTCCGAGCATGAGTTTCCTAATTATGCCAAAGAGAAGATGGTAAGTTCAAGTGTATTACCGTTTCCAGAGTGAGATGTTTTCAGCCCATATGTTAAATTTGGTGTGCAGCAGCCCGGTGATAAGTATCACTGTAGAATAGCGGTAAAAGAAGAGAATATAGTTCAGTAAAATAGTAAAAAAAGATGCGAAATGGTGTGTTTAAATGGGAAAACCAACCAGAAATCCAATTTAACGACATAGCAACAATAATACTCAAATTTGAACCACGCAACATCAACTTGCTCGATTATTCGGTTTGCATATTTGTGTGTAAATAAACTCGATCAAATAGAGAATCAAAAAGAAAATTCATTCATGCATGAGATGTAACAGTTTGACGTCTGACTTTATTAATACGATAAATTCCCCAGTCAAATTGCTTCATTGGAATTAATTCACAATCTAATAATACTACAAAACAACTCACTTAATTAAAATAATAATTCCATTTACAAAGATCATACTATATATAATATCAGTTACCTTCCCATTCAATATCACCCTCCCCTTTATCTCATCTCATTCTATCAATCTTGTTCATATATTTATTTTCGGATCCAAAATGAACGATAACAACAGCAAATTCGGCCCTCCCCATACTCCGCCCACCTATGACGACACTAATCCAAAGAATCCTGACGTAGAACATCAATCTCTACATTGAATTAATTAAACTAGTCTAGTCTTATTCATATTTTCTACCAATCAATTATCAATCTCTACATTGAACATCAAATTCGGAAGTCTAATATGCAAAATACTAAGCTTGTAGTATTATAACTATAATCGAATATCAAAATTACCGTGAGTATATTACCGGCTCTAGCTTGGGTTCACGGTGGATAGCAAGCTCGAGCTAGCCAACAAACAGCAAATTCCTCAACGGGCAGCAGATAGGGAGAGACGGTGGTGGCGTTGGATGTGGTTTCGATCTACGACAGTGGTGGTGTTGGGCGCTGTTGCAATCGACGACGGGAAAGCACTAGCTGTTGGCGACGGTTAATTCCTGGCTGGGGCGAAAAAGCAGAAGGCGGCGACGGCAACGGTGGAACGACGGCGAAACTAGGAGGGGGCGGTGGACCGACGGTGAAACTGGGAGGGGGCGGTGAACGGGAGGAAGACGATGGTGTTGAGAGAAATCGCGAAGTCGATAGGTCGGGGAGAGATCAGAAAATGAGGTGGAAGGATATTTTAGAAAGCTTTTAAAAGACGGTTCTTCTAAAACCGTCTTTTATATTGAAAGAGCGCGTGAGAATGTAGACATAAAAACGACGGCTAGATCTTAACTGTCGTTTATTAGCGTTTTAAAATGAAAGAGCGCGCGAGAATGTAGACATAAAAACGACGGCTAGATCTTAACAGTCGTTTATTAGCATTTTAAATGACGGTTGTTACTAAACCGTCGTTTAATCTACGACGAGGCGCGCTAGTAAAAAGAATATAAACGACGGTTTTAATATAATCGTCATTTAAGAACATCTAGCGCGGTAAAAATCGTCATTTTAAACGACGGTTTCACATAAACCGTCGTTTAAAATGTCTTTAAAGTTGCGCGCGCGCATCCAATAGGCTTAAAATACGGTTTTCACCAGAACCATCTTTTATAGACCGTTTTTTTGATATTTTTTCCAGGGGCGGAGCCAGAAAAAATTTCTAAGGGGGGCGAGATTTTTTTAATAATATTAATTAATTTTTAATTTTTTAAATTATTATAAATTTACAATATTTATAATTATATTTTAAGAATTCATAATAGATATATAGTTTGACATAAAAATTAAATTAAAATTGAAATATATAAATTAATAAAGAAGTTTGTTTTACCTTTTTTAATTCTCATTTTAAAAAATGGGTATACAAAAAATAAGTTAATGTCAATATATAATATAGAACAATTGTTCTAAACCACTAGTTTTTTTCTTCTAAAAACTTCATCTAAAAATTAGTTTGAGTAATCTAATATTATTTTAATTTGCATAATCTATAATAAAAAACTAGAAACACCTATACGATGGATAATAGGGGTACATGATTACTAGGACTAGCATAAAAATTAGTTTTACTTTAGACTATGTTGCTAAAATAAAAATATTAAGAATTTTCTTATCTACTATAGACTAAAAATGATTTTTTATAATACAATTCTCGATTAAATATTACATATTAATAGAAATAAATTTAAAATAAATAGAATTTAGTGATACCATGATATTATTTACAAAATGTTATGGGGGCGAACAAACATCTAATAACATAAGTAAACTATATAACAAAAAAAGTATAACTGATTTAAGCATATACCCGAGGGAGTTGGGGGGGCCGAACACCCACCCCCCCCCCCCCTTATCTCCGCCCCTGATTTTTTCTACTAGTGACTGTTTTTATTAAATACCGAGACTAGGATAATTGAACAATTTCCCTGTGGATATGACACTTGTTGTACTACTATGACTAAGGTGCACTTGCCTTTTAGTTTGCTGTAAATCTATATATATTAATGTATAGTATTTACCCAATAAGTTTTTGGCGTCATTGCCGGGGAAATTGATTCCATCAATTTCCCTAGTTTTCGGTAGCTTACTTGCTATACTATAATATTCTGTTTATATTAATTTTTTTGTTTGTTTATTTTTATTTCTATTAATTTATGTTATTTACTTACAGTCATTTATATTTCAGTCATTTAATTTACTGTCATTTATTTCCCAGTTATTTAAATTTCCAGTGTCCTTTAAATTTCAGCAATCTAACTTCTAACATTTAAATTTCAGTACACTAACTCCTAACATTTAAATTTCCGTCATTTAAATTTCTGTCCTTTAATTTTCTGTCATTTAAATTTCTGTCAACTAATTACTAACATTTAAATTCTGTCATTTAAATTCCAGTTCTTTAAATTCCCTTGTCACTAACATTTAAATTCCAGTACTCTAACTAACTAACATTTAATTTCTGTTATTTAATTCCCTTGTCATTTAAATTCCCGCAATTTAATTCTGCTCTTTTTCTTTATTTTAATTTTATCATTTACTTAAACTGCATTTATTTTTGTTTCTTTTTGTTCACTTATTTTCTGTCTTTTTATTCTTGTTCAAAAAAATAATAATATATATATAAAAAATATAAGTGTTGTTAAATAAAAAGTTTATCTGCCTAACCAGTATCTTTGCTTTTCTTTATCTATTTACTAATTAATTTCGCAGTTTCTCACAAACCACAAAGTATCTTCTGTGCATGCCAAATACTCGAACCCGAGGTTCTCCACCTATCAGTCCGAGACCCGAACCCGAGCGCACTTTATTTAACGCACGAAGAAACCTGAGAAATCAAGACATGGCCGGAAACCAAGTTATAGAAGAAATGGACCATGAAAATCAACCAGATCAACCAGAACACCGTGCCCTCTCTGATTACCACCAACCGGATACCGAAGGAAGGGCATCAGCCATAGTTCTCCCCGAACTAACACCGCTAGAAACCGGACGATGGGCTTTCAAAACCCACTACATCACCGCCGTCCAGGATTTAGGCAAGTTTAGTGGAGCAAATCCAGATGAAGCCCCAAATCATTTAAGTCTCTTCCTAGACTTCTGTAATTCCTTTGGTCAAACCGGCAACGTCAAAGAAAGAATCCGTCTACAACTATTTCCTCACTCGTTGTCGGATTCAGCAAACAGGTGGTACCGAAGTCTTCCCTCCCGATCAATCCATACATGGTTGCAAATGGCCCAGAAGTTCCTTGCCAAATACTACCCAACCAGTAGAACGAGGCAATTGATCGGAGAAATCAACACTTTCTGTCAGGAACCGGGAGAAACGTTGTACGACGCATGGGACAGATTCAAGGATATGCAGATGAAATGTTCCCACCATGGTCTCGACGATCAATCCCTCTGCCTGTCATTCTTCAATGGTCTAGATGATGGGAACCGACTACTCATAAATTCCTCTGCAGGAGGAAGTTTCATGATGAAATCTCCTCAAGAAGGGATGAACCTTCTCGAAACCATGACGAGAAATACAAGACAGTGGACGAGATCCAAAGGAAGAACACCACGAGCAGCAGGCCTACTCCATGTTGAGCCTACGGATCATTTATCGGCTCAGATCTCGTCCCTTACAAAGATGGTGGAAAAGCTAACGACATCTCAAAATGAA
Organism: Limonium bicolor; assembly: GCA_023374045.1. Classification (NCBI taxonomy): domain Eukaryota; kingdom Viridiplantae; phylum Streptophyta; class Magnoliopsida; order Caryophyllales; family Plumbaginaceae; genus Limonium; species Limonium bicolor. The sequence goes on along the minus strand of CM041779.1, from coordinate 177,220,102 downwards.
ATCGTAAAGACAATAGCTTCCCCACCTACAAGTTCATCTGCAGAAGGATGTGCCATATGCGCCGGTCCTCATGAAACTCATCAATGCGAAGGTAAAAGCCAGTACGAAGATGCACAATTCATAGGAAACCGCCCCGGTAATTCCTACAACAATATCATCAACAACAACTACCCATGGAGAAATCACCCGAATTTCTCATGGAAAAACAATGATCAAAACCAAGGAGGGCAGAACAACAGTTCCAATACCTATCAGGGAAACAGACCCCAACCAAACTCTAATATAGGTTATAGAGCACAAGGTGCCCCTCCAGGTTTCCACCAACAACAACAACCATCTTCATCCTCTGTTGATCCAAACGCGGAACTCAAAGAGATGATGAAGGGATACATGTCTATGACTCAAAGCCAGCTTAATGCACAAGAAGCTTTCAACCAAAAAATCGAAGGTAAATTCAATCAAATTGCAGAACAACTTGCTCGAAGACCGCCTGGGACTCTCCCAAGCCAAACGGAGCCAAATCCAAGAGAGCAAGCCAAATGCATCTATGTGAAGGAACACAATGAAGAAAAGATGGAGGTGGCTAAAACAGTTAAGGTTCCAGAACTTCACCCTTCCCTTCATGAGTGGGTAATAGCAATCGAAACTTCCAAAAGAAATGTAGCTGAACTGGAAAGCACTGCCACAGTCTATAAAAATCGCATTCAGTCCGAGAATACCTACCTTAAAGACTTGGTGGCCGGCTATGAAAATGAAAAGCTCGATTTTGAAGAAGAAGAAGAAGAAGAGGTTAAGGCGATAACCTTGAGAAGCGGTAGAAAAACCAACGAGATTCACATCCCGCAAAGGTCAGAAGAATCCCAAGAGGATAGTGAAGAAAGAGTTGAGGTTCCAGTAGAAAAGACATCTCCCAGCATCCTCACTATTCCATCAGTTCCAAAACCTTCTCCACAGGAACCGCCTCTACCATTTCCCAACCGACTCCAAAAGTAGAAATTGGATAATGAATATGGGAAGTTTCTAGCAATGCTGAAACAACTAAACGTCAACATACAGTTTGTAGACCTCATTGCCAAAATGCCAAACTATGCAAAATTTCTCAAGCACCTTATCTCCAACAAAACTAAATTGGCCGAAGTCGGTACCGTACCACTCAATGTAGCTTGTTCAGCTATTCTGAAACAACCACTACCTTCGAAATGCAATGATCCTGGCAGCTTCACCATTCCAGTCACAATTGGTAACACCTCATTTCCATACTCCCTATGCGATCTGGGTGCCTCCATAAATTTGATGCCCCTCTCCACTTTCAAAAAGCTGGGAATTGGAGATATGAAAAAGACCAAGATGACCCTTCAACTGGCGGATGGTTCAGTAGCTTACCCAAGCGGAGTGGTGGAGGATGTTATCATTAAAGTGGAACACTTATACTTCCCATGCGATTTTGTCATTTTGGACATCGAAGAGAACTCCACTACACCTCTCATCCTTGGACGACCATTCCTTGCCACAGCCAATGTGCACATTTGGGTAGCCCAGGGGACGATCACCCTTCAAGCTTATAATGAAAAGCTGGAGTTTGCATCAGGAAGGTCTCCAAATAACAAATCCAAGGATCTCAAGTTTGTGAAGGACACTCAATCACCATCATCTCCACTTCTCTTTGTACCCTTCCTGACGGAATGTCCATTACAGAGATACCACCACCAATCCCTGATGAAAAGCGGATAAGGAAAGTAAACACGCATCCAGGTGGACACTCAAAAATACCATCGAGTCATGCTTTGGATCTCCTCCTCATAACCAACCCCAGGATCGATCTAACAACAAAGCGTCTAGCCAAAGACGTTAAAGAAGGGCAGCTTTCCGGGAGGCAACCCGGATGAACTTTTCTTTTATATGCTTTTATGCTCTTTTAATTTTCAGGTTCTCTTTAAATTTTGTTTTTGCTAACTTTTAACCCCGTTTGTAGTATGGTTGCTTCTAGTGTCTTATGCAGGTGTAACTTCATGTCCACACCGCAACCAAGCTACGCTACTTGAGGCTGAAGCTCAAGTGTGGGGGAACTCCTTTAAACGCAAGCAAAAATAATCTCAGGGGAGTACCAGTTTCTTTAATTATGCTTTTATTTAAATAAACTATGCTTGGAGAGTTTCTGTGCTTAAATGTTTATTTGTAAAGCTTTGTGTTCTCTCTATTTTATCTACTTACCGAAAAGGTCTTCTGAAACCTTCCCTTGTTTTCTGGTGAACAATGAGGACATTGTTCAATTTAAGTGTGGGGGAGTGTGCCCTTTTCGGCGACATTTTGTGCTTAAAATGATTAATCTCTCTGCTTATCTTGCATTTGTCCAAATTCAATATCGTGGACCCTTTATATGTGGGTTGTTCTCTTTAAAAATAAATACTGTTATGAATTGTGGGATAAATGGTACAAAATTTTAAAATTTTGATTGCTTTTGAGGAGCATTTTTATACGGTGTGACCAAGTGATCTGCAATGGTTGGATTTTTATTGCTCAGGGGTTCCTTCTGTCTTCTTTCTTAGGGATTGCTAAGGGTGCTTCTCTGTCAAAAAAATAAAAAATAAACAAGGGACTTGCGAGACACCATTGGTAACCAACAAAGAGAGTTGAGTGTTCTTAAATACAAAAGCTTGATGCCTACATATTATCTTCTCATCTCTTATGCAAAAGTGAAACAAATGCATGAATCTATTTTTCCTTTTGTTTTCTCCTCAATGCCCATTCTTGAGAGAAGTTGGCCATGGTAAAAGTTCTCAAAGTCACCTCAACTATAAGCATTGAAGTACTCCGGATCATACCCCGAAACTCTAATTTTTATTTTTACCCTGAGCACACCTATGCCACCAGTAGTTGATGGATCACACTCCTCGAAAAGTTTAAAGATCATGTACTGTTCTCATCTTTATCCTACCCTTCATAATAATATTTGTTAATATTGAGCATTCCCTACTTGCTTGGGTACATGGTTTTGCTTGAGGACAAGCAAAAGGTAAGTGTGGGGGTGTGATAAGTGTCCAAATGAGCATGTTTTATGGGTGTATTTCATATATTATATTAGCACTTTTCTTGCTCATTTCTCACTTATCGTATGTTTTTCCTCTAGTTTATGTTTTATTGATTATCTCACAAATTTATTGGTTAAACATGAGGAAAACCAAGCTAGGAGCAAAGTAGACGAAGAGACGAACGCATAGGCGCAGAAATCTTAAATCGGAGCTGAAACGAATATTTTAGAAGCAAACCAATTTTCGTCCGAACCACACTGGTCCGAACCAGTGGTTCGGACAAGACAAAATTACGTCCGTGGGTTGTCCGCTCAACTAGGGCCGGACAGGGCATTTGTGTCCGCTCAACTAAGGCCGGACTAGGGCCGGACGTGGGAAGTCTGTCCGGGTCTTGTCCGCAGAATAAAAGGCGGACATGTTGTTCTTGTCCGTGTGCCGTCCGAGGAAGAAAGACCGGACACAATGTGTCCGTGTGTTGACCGTGGAAATAAGCACGGACGGGAAGCAAGGAAGAAATGTGTCCGTGGATATTTGCCCGGACAAGAGATAAATGTGTCCGTGTATAAATGACCGGACAACAAATAGAGCTGCAACTACGCCGACCGTCTTCTCCAATTTTCTGCGGCGCCTGCAAACATATCTATCTACTACTTCAGCAATATCAGGCGCCTGCCTTAAATCCCTCACGCCTACTCAGTTTGTCTCCTCTCCAGCTCTATCTTCAATCATCCTCTACTTCTATATAAACCCAGCACCTTCAACAATAAACAGACGTACGGGAGATTAAACACAACAGACCATCGCTCACCACACTCCTCCATTCTCTTCCATTCATTTTCTCCCGTAACACCACAACATTCCATACTCACGTACTCAGCAGAAACAAAAGAAATAGAAGAGAGGCAGCAGAAGTGAGAGCGAGAGCAGTCCCGTTCTTTCTCTGAAATAATGGCTAAATCTATCTGTGCTATCTTTTTATCTCCGTTAATGTCTGAGTAATTTTCTTTTGTATCCTAGGATGGGGGTTTGATTCTAATATTACGTAAATCAATATTTATCACCTGTCTCTCTCATTTAACTTGTTTTAATTCCTTTCAGCAAATATTGTTAAATGCTTAGCGTGACAAACTACTGTATTTTTATGGTAACTATCAACATATGGTTTTGAGATAGTCAAAGTACCACAAAGGAATTAACCTTGGTATTTACACTCCGGATTGAGCAGGAAAATACTGAGGCTATTACTAAGAGTTCGTAACTGACAATTATTAACTCCAATAGACAATAAATAATTGAGACAATGTTATAAATCTGTTTAAGTAATTTAGACAATTCCCCCGCTATCCTAGGATACCTTTTTCCATCCACATCAATTAATTCACCTTATTTTACTGTGTTTATTATAGTTGCGTGTTCCTAAAACAAATCAAGCTTGCCTCCGGCTAAACCCCTTTTTACTGTTTTTATTAAATACCGAGACTAGGATAATTGAACAATTTCCCTGTGGATACGACACTTGTTGTACTACTCCGACTAAGGTGCACTTGCCTTTTAGTTTGCTGTAAATCTATATATATTAATGTATAGTATTTACCCAACAATAATATATATTAAGTATTAAGATTATGCAACATAAGTTGTTACATTGTTTAAATGTGTTTATCAATTTATTTTAGCATTTATAAATGCTTAGGCAATCGTAAAATATTTACGTTGCCCGTTAGTGTTCGTACGTAAGCGTTTATATGCGTACGAGAAGACGACATTATTTTAGCGTTCATGGATCGAACGTTGTCGTTTTAGGAGTTGTATAAACGTTCGTATTAATCTTTCCTTGTTGTCGCTCTCTTTATCGAGCTCGTTATGTAAGGAATTTAATCCTTGTTAATAAACGTACATTGGCGTTTTGTACGAGTATGTTACGAGGTTTGTAAAATTACGCCCGTTAGCGTTTACGGTAAAACGACTATTTTTACGTAAGCGTTTGCGTGCATGAGTTTGCATGCGCACGCGTAATATTAATTTACGTAACGTTTGCGTGCATAAATTAGCATGCGTAACTAAAATGATTTATTCCAAGATCAATTCTTCATTATTTAACAGTTTTAAGGTATTAATTAGATTTGGGGTATTTCAATCTACCCCTCTTAAAAGGACTTCGCCCCGAAGTCTCATTTCTAAATTTAAATGGTTGTGAGGAATCAAGTTCCACTAAGTATTCACAACCCAATTCTATTTTAGGGATCAAGTCCCAAGTCCACTACTGTTAAGTTCTTAGTATATATTCAACATAATATATAGTGTAATGATCATAAAAGGTCATCACCAATAATAGCTTTAATGTAGTGCAACGTAGTGCAAGTAATTCATTCATAGTAGTGTAGCACAGTACATATTGACAAGTGCATGCATTCGCAGAGTAACTTCATTATAGTGTAGCGTAGTACATAATCCACATAGTAACTTCAGGGTAGTGTAACGTAGTACACATAACCATTCGTATCAGTGTAACATAGTACATATCAGCAAGTGAAGTTCATAGAATCACACATGTAAACATACAGATCATAGTGTACAGTACAACGAAAGTGTACGTCTATGCTAAAACGCAAGAGGCTCTCCCCCCTTAAAAAGGGGTACGCCCACGTACCCTAGACTAGTATAACTAGTCGGTAAATAGTGAAGGAATCATCACTCTCATTTTTTAATTAGTTTTAAGTATAGCTTCTCGGGCTGTAAGACTTTTGGTGGATAGAACACATATTTTGGTTAAGGTACACGAAATACATTGTGCATTCCCTTTGAGCTCAGTAGATAATTCTAACTGATGGGACCACCACGCTTCTGCTGCGTAACTCTGATTAAGTAATGTCCAATCATTCTGGTTTATGTATTCATTGATATGCCGTGTTATGTCACTGCTCCAGATTCTCTTGTTTCTAAGTAACTGTTAGTTGCATCATTGCTTGATATTCTTCATTGCATATTCTATTGTTGTATGTCGGGCTGCCAATAATATTGTAAGGTTTGCCCTGCTTGTGATGCTCATGTGTAAGACATGCATCTTCCCGTATCCTTTTTTGGGTAAAAATATTCTGAGGTTTTTCTCTATATAGCATATATTGTAATATAGTTTGCCTTTGATTTTGATTCTTCATCATTGAGATCTTTTCGAGTTTCACTTGGTTGTTTTGTGCCTGTGTGCTTATTTCTGATAGCTGCTTGTGACGGTGATTCCACTGGGATTCTTCTCGTCAATATTACTGAGGCGTCTTGCTCTTTATCAAAGTTTACATCACTCTTTTTAGTTACAATGTTGATTCTTTCTCGTGTTCTTCACGCTAGTTGTCTTCGCATGTGGGGTACCGTCATGATATATTACTACTTACCTGTCCATCTTAGGACTATTTCTTGTCAAGTTCATAAGCTCTCACACATTTAGCTGAAGCATTCTTCTTTCCATTGGTCCTTACCTGTTAGGTTTTCTGATATATTCACCTTTGATAGCAGTTTGTGACGTAATGTCCTGATGGCGGATTTATCATCGTTGTCGATGTTGCTGGTGCGTACTGTGGTTCAGTTGTTGTAGCTGTAAAGTTGCAGTATTCTTCTTGGTCTTAAATTTGTCTTCTAATCATTGCCTCCTACCGTTTGTAGTCATCGGTGCTTGGGTCTTGTAATAATATTGGGGCATATTAAAATTTCTCTCTTAGATCATTATCGTGTGATTCTAGTATTTGAGTTTACTGTCATCATATGCGGTTTTCATTTTTAATGTAAAGTATGAGTTACGGTCGAGCCGTGCATCTTGTATATAGTATAGAAAGATTTCCTGTTTGAATTGACTCATCCATTGTCGGTAGTACATACACGATCTTTTATTGTCTGTTCATCAAGTATACCACAGTAGGGTTCCCGTTAAGGTTTCTAACAAGGTACAATTTTCTTGCAATTCCACATGTTTTTGCGGTTTATGTATCAAATTATGTGAGTATTAGTATAATGTTTTCTACTCCTTATATTCTACCATACTTACAGGTAGGTTCCCATTTGATATACTGGGTTTGCATTCATAAAGAAAGACATGAAAGTCGATCTTTCCCTTCAGATGGCAATATGGCCATAACTTAGAAGGTAGCTTGTAAATACTCTCATTATAGGTAAATGTCTCTTGATCTCATATTTAACTTATTAACATGTCTCCTGGTATAATAATAGTTAGTTTTCCTCACAGTCCACTATTTTTCTGACATACGCGGAGTCATTTTAGCTATTTAATCTCTTCAGGATAACCTAGACAACTTAACTCTTAACTTATACCTTCCACATCTCAAATACTTTATTAGTCAAATTTTATACTAGAATTAAGAATAAATACCTACTTATCATAGAAATATTTGTGACCACTTGTAAGGAGTCTCAGGAATCATCCAACCCTGACGGGGTCAGCGTCGGAGTTTAACTATCCTTCCACCCATTTTGTGTTTGGTTTTCCCTTGATCTGACCAGGATCAAGTTCGACCTCCCACGTCAAATATCAAACAACCACATAATTTTCATTTTCCAAATTTTATCTTATCAAGACTTTGTGACGTGAAGTATTACATTTTTCCTTTTACTGTTATACAGCTAATCCAATATCTGTTATAGTCTATACTTGAAACTAGTGCATTCCTTAATCCCCGGAGTTAAGTTCCTTTGATCAAATCATCAAGCGGGGGAGCCAGTTTTTCCTCTTGGCATAAAAGATAAATTCTTATTGAAACGTCTAGACACTGACTGCCTAATAATTATTTCATCAATCATTTTAACTCTTAAATCCATTATACAAGCAATAAATTCAGTTATGGACTTGGATACCTTAGATTACACTTTTCTCTTTAAATGGCTTATCTAATATCTAACTTGTCAAGGTTTGATTTTTGCCTACACTTTGGTTATCATCACTTGGAACAAAGACAGTCATATCTATTGCTAAATTTAGGATAAATCTTTAAGAAATGGTTTTATAACTCAATCTATAATATGGTTTCATTAATTAGTATTATTTCTTCTGCCCCAAAGCTTAGCTTTTTCCTACTCCATTTAAACTCCATGAATCAGGTGAACCATATGTTCAACCTAGGTTAAGTATCTTTTAATATTAGTACTCTTTTAAACTAAGGGTTCCCAGTTTGAATCCTACGGTTTGGTGACAAGAAAATCAAAGCTTATTGTTTGTTTCTGCTCTTAGAAATGTGGTTAATCCAACTCAATGACTTCCAAAAATAGGTCGATTAGGTGTATTAAATAGAGGATTTAAAATTATAGAGATTGGCATATGACGTTAGGAAAGTTCACGTATAACACTTGTTACAAGCCAAGGGGTATGTTTTCCTACTTTTAAGTTTTAATTTCCACTATTTTTAGTGAATATATGAATTCAAACCCTTAATATAACTTACACTACCTCCATTGCTAGTGTCAAGGAGTATTATTCGTTACTATGTTCATATTAAAATTTATATTACATTGGGAGTTCACAAATTGAGCTGTCATAGACGACATATGCTCGTATAGATCCATATGGATAGTGCACGACATTCCTCGAAATAGGGTAGGTATATTTTATAATACTTAACCCTCTGAAATACATTTCAATACTCCTCAAATGTTTTAGGTCTACAACCTCCAAATTGTATGTATATATGTAGCATTTGGTATGGCTAACTAGGTAGTTCTCCTGACTTCAGAATATATTGATTCAAAGTTTGTTTTCATCTCTTTATTAATTAAGAGTCCAGCATTGTCACTATATTGATACGAGCTGAGACCCTTGGTATTCGCTTAGGTATTTAAGACATGTGCTTATCCATGATGGATGTTTAGTTATATATAGCGAGATTCTGTTATGCTTTTCTTGATATTATCATTGGTTTTTTTTTGTGGGACTATACTGATTGTCATATTCCAAGGTTTCGCACGATCTTCTTGCGAAGTTAATAAGGGATTGTAGGATTTTCCAGTCCCGCACTGGGCGGTAAGCTCAGTGCCTGGGTATCCCATAAAATTCAGTGTTTGCTCTTCACGTGTAGGTCTTCATTCACCTTTATTTGGTTTACTGGAGCAGCACTTGTTGTAGCAAGTGCGCCATGCAGGTTGGATCATCGTGCGGTGTATGTCCATTGAGATATATATTT
>CM041779.1:177195199-177210394 GCA_023374045.1 Limonium bicolor | reverse complement strand
TTAATTTCCACTATTTTTTAGTGAATATATGAATTCAAACCTTAATATAACTTACACTACCTCCATTGCTAGTGTCAAGGAGTATTATTCGTTACTAGTTCATATTAAAATTTATATTACATTGGGAGTTCACAAATTGAGCTGTCATAGACGACATATGCTCGTATAGATCCATATGGATAGTGCACGACATGTGCCTCGAAATAGGGTAGGTATATTTTATAATACTTAACCCTCTGAAATACATTTCAATACACCTCAAATGTTTTAGGTCTACAACCTCCAAATTGATGTATATATGTAGCATTTGGTATGGCTAACTAGGTAGTTCTCCTGACTTCAGAATATATTGATTCAAAGTTTGTTTTCATCTCTTTATTAATTAAGAGTCCAGCATTGTCACTATATTGATACGAGCTGAGACCCTTGGTATTCGCTTAGGTATTTAAGACATGTGCTTATCCATGATGGATGTTTAGTTATATATAGCGAGATTCTGTTATGTTTTTCTTGATATTATCATTGGTTTTTTTTGTGGGACTATACTGATTGTCATATTCCAAGGTTTCGCACGATCTTCTTGCGAAGCTAATAAGGGATTGTAGGATTTTCCAGTCCCGCACTGGGCGGTAAGCTCAGTGCCTGGGTATCCCATAAATTCAGTGTTTGCTCTTCACGTGTAGGTCTTCATTCACCTTTTTTGGTTTACTGGAGCAGCACTTGTTGTAGCAAGTGCGCCATGCAGGTTGGATCATCATGCGGTGTATGTCCATTGAGATATATATTTACTCCATCAACACTGTATACTTGACGGTATTGTCAGCCTTTCTGGTTATCATTGGTATAGCGTCACTGTTATTCGTCGTCATCTTCCCGTGTGGATGACAGTTGGCGTCGTACGGTCTTCAACAAACCTTTCGACAATTCAGGTAGTCTTAAGTATTTATGTTAATTAATATATTCCTTTTCATGATATCTGCTCGTCATTTAGGTAGGTCATAATTTGTAGTTACTGTATGTTTGGATAGTTGTTAACACCCTTCGGCGGACCAAGTAAAAACTAACTTACTATTCCTCACTGTACTATCTCACACCCTGTATCTCAAGGCTAATTTTGGTTTGTATTCGGTTCTCAGAGCGTAACTACGCTCTGATACCACTTTTTGTAACACCCCAACCCGAAACTCCACAACCTGTACGATGATAGCTCCCAAAGATATCTGGAAATGCAGCGGAGTATATATACATAACAACGGGTGGTGCTACAACGCCGCTAGTCACCCATGTGACTATCAAGGCTACTCCAAAATAACTTACAAAAGATACATCTGAGCACTGAATACAAACCGCTTAAAATGACAAAAGCTAATAGAAAAAGACAGTACTGTAAAACAATACAAGTAGTAATAATCCCCTGTCTTAATTCTACCCCACCTACACTCGGTCGGGTGAACTCTTCTTTCTTCAGGTACCTGTGAATGGTTAGCCATGAAATGGCTCAGCAAAATAAATTGCTGGTATGAACCCACACAGCCCATAAGCTAGCGGGTCACGCACAACTACTTTGTCGTAAGCATGCAATTCATTTTTATCAAACATTGAAATCATGCATCATATATAAATCACACAAGTAACCATACAAGGTCAACAACTTCACAAAGAGAAACATGACAGCAAAGGTCAAGTTAGAAATTTATTTTTGGATTGGGTATGTTAAACCCTTCAGATGTGATAAGACCCTCGCGTTAATGGTCGGGTAATAAGTCCCGTAGGCAACTCCTGTACTTAAACATAGGTGTGGGTATCGTACCCTCAAGAGAATGAAAACCTTCTCTCAACTCCAAAATGTTCCGGTACTAACCCGGTGAGTGGACAAAGTCTACACCCAAAACCACCGTCATGATGTATACTGTATTTGAGGACGACCTGCGACAGGTACAACCTCCATATTTGCATGCATGGCCATATACAACTGGGCTCCTCGCTTCTCGTAGCATCGGATTTGTTCGACGTCACACAAGGATGTTAAACAAGCATACTGTTGTATATTGTCAATTGTCACGCTTAAAGACAACGACTTGTTAATAAAGGGAGTTAGTGAGAAACTTGAGTACAAGTTCTCGGTATAATAATACGTAGGTATTTAATCCACTGGTAATGTAGTGTTATATGCGTGGCACATACACGTTATAGTCAGAAACGTTCACGCACATAAAAAACACAACAGCGCATATCGTTCGTGCACATTAAGTAACACAACAATGCATATCACTCACACACGTAAAATAACACAACAGTGCATAGAATAATCACAACGATACACAAACGCAATTGTAATATATTACATGCAATCATCTTGGTCATTATTTCACACAACAGATAGCACACAAGCCGGTGTAATCTGTTAGCAAACAGGTTGCAAGAATCTATACCGTTCACCGAAGATTGTACTCGATTAATTCCCGGTCAACGTCTAGCCAATCAAAGTCCTAGAATAGGATTAATTGAGAGTGTTAATTTACGTTACTCTCGTAATAATTTTATTGTATCATGAAATGTCCTCACATTCGTTATTTCATGTGAGGTTTATTTCCAACGCTTAAATAATTTCTTTTAACCTCTTAACCTTATTTATGTTTAAGGTTTACATACATAATTTAAACCATCGTAGTCTTTGCTTATAAGACTTATATTGTATGGTGATTCTCTTTTAATTACCACCATGATCTTATGTACCGCATCAATTATTTTCTCTTAACTTAAATATTTTCCTTGAATGTATTTTTGTATAAACAAGTATTATTCACAAGACATATTGTATTTGTCCAAACGACATAACCGTTTATAATTTCATCAATGACATTTATTAGTCACATGTTAATTAATTCTCCTCTATACTTTATTTTTAAATATACTATAACTCCAAATATTATTTGGCGTTTCCACATTAAATTCCTTATATTCATTTCCTTTTGATTTACTTGAAAATCTTAAATGTATTTATTTTATACACATGTATTATTTATGATACTTATATATAATTGTCTAAATGACATAACCACTTAATAAATTCTTAAATCGTATTTGCATGCCACACATGGGCATATTTTTCCCATATCTTTTATTAATTACAAACTAACTCCAAGTAATATTATTTCTTTATAAATAAATTTCTTGTACTATATAACATATAGTTTTAATTTCATAAATCCTTAATTCATAATTTCTTTTTCTAAATTTCCTAAATATCCACAAAAGACCTACAAATATTTTTAATCCCATAAATATATCATACTTTTCGGTTATTATATTATAACCTCAATTATTTCATAAACTTAACATTTACTCCAAAATACATCTAATCTCTTAATTAATTAAATCACCCTTATAAATTCGATATTTATATATAGAACACAATAACTTTTATAAATCACCAATTAGCCACATTAATTTTCGGCTTTATCATATCTTTCTATAATTACATTTTAACCCCAAAAACTTTATATAAGTTACATATCCACTTATAAACTATAGTTTTAATATTGAATTTCCTTAAATATCAAATTGACCCTTATACTCTTACAATTTATGAATTATCCCCCTATCAAAATCGGTTTTGCATTTAATCTTCCATAAATTACAAAATAGCCCCAAAACTTTATAAATTGTTATTTTAACACTTAAGCGCTTATTTAATATAGCCAAAATTCATAATATTAATCCTTATACTATAATATGTCATAATTATGCCAAGAACACATATGATTCTCGGTTTTCATATACTTTACCCCAAACTTTCCAAAAATCATATTTTTACCACATAACTTATTAAACTAGTCATGTAAACACTAGTAATTATTTTTACTCACCAAAACTCTTTATTTAAATTCGTAAGTATTTTTACTCCAATATTTTAAGGACTCTAAAATTACTAAATTACCCTTTTGACACCAGATTTTAATTCCTAAGCTTTTAATATTATAACCTTATCTTTTAAAGGGTTTTAATATACCAAAATACTCATAAAATTATCTAAATCACTTAGACAAATTCTAAAATTATTTATACACTTATAATATACCAAAAATCTTCTCATAACACTTATAATTTTCGGTAATGACTATTATTTACCTTATGGTTTTATAAATTACATTTTCCACCCTTAAACCTTATAACTCATCATTTTATGTACTTAAATATTTTATTAAACTACCTAAATGTTTCTAGCACTCTTAATACTCATATTAGGCTTGTAATGTACCAATTGAACTCTTTTATTTTCGGCCATAGTATAAACTCTTCATAATTAATTTTTTTTAACATAAAATTATACCTTAAGGTAATAACCTTAGCTTAAGAGTTATAATTATTTTTCTTGGTAAATAACCTCAATAATTTCGGCCTTAATTATTTGAAGAGATGTACATAATTTTGTACAAAATTTATGAGCTTAAACAAGGCTTAGAACATTAATAATTAGCTTAATAAACTTACTCTTAATCAAAGATGATTAAGTACTTGAACTCCTCTTGAATTTCCCAAGCTTCCTTCAATGGAGATTGTAGCTCCAAATTTCGGTATTAACACATGAGAAGGAAGGGGTTTAGGAGTTAGATCTCAACAAAGATCTTAAGTAGATTTATAAGATGTTTTCAAGAGATTTACCTTAGGTATTTTTACCTTGAATTTTCGGCCATGATAGGATGGATGAAGATCCAAATTCTCTTCATGAAAATTGATGAAGAAAACATGTTTAAATGTGTAGAAATTTTCGGACATGTATAATAAAATTTCTTAAGGATTTTCATGTATGAAAAATACCTTAAGTTAACCTTGAATGCTCCTTGGTTTAATTGTTGATTCAAGCCACTTCTTGGAGCATATTTTGATACCGAATTGATATAGTGTTGCTAGGAATATTTTTGCTTCAAGTCTTGATCAAGAAAGCTAGGAAATTAATCACAAAATGAAGATTGACATTAAAACTCCATTAATGGAACTTAGAGCTTTAAGGTAGAAGAAGAGAGCAAGAGAGGAGGAGGAGCTTACCAATCGGCAATGTAAGGATGAGAATGAGCACCGATGGTATTGAAATGGGAATGGAAAGAATTGTTTGTTAATAATTTTTTTTGCTTAGTTAATTCATTATCTATTATTAGCACTAATCCCCCATTAACTTAATGCAATCGGCACTACATGTGCTAGGTGGAGCTTGATTCCACCGATTGCTATGCCAAGATTAGAATTAGCTAATTATTGCCAAAGTGGGAAACATATTAACATGGGAAGTTAGGTATAGATTATTCTTTTGATTTTTATATGTAACAATTGGTCTTCTTTTCTCTTGTTTGCATACGGTAAGGAGCTGGTGGGGTGATTGATTAATTTGTCTTGCTTTGTTTAATTACTACTTGTATATATATGTAGGTTAGTACTAGCTTCTTTTTTATTTAATTAGCTCCATTTGCATAGCCATTAACATGTATAGTGGCTGCTACTGTTTTGGTTTTGTTTATATGCATATTACCGGATAGTGTGGAGCATTTACTACAGATTTTTCAGTTTGATTATGAGCACCTATTTTCAACATAAGCATATGGTGATTAGTATAGATTTTTTATTTTGATGAAAAGCATGAGTCCACCGATAACTACTTTTGTTGCATGTGATGGCTACGTTAATTACATGTACCACCGTTACTCTGCTACAGGTTTGCATATGTATGTATGTGTATACAATGCTAATTAAGCATGTCTTATTCCTTGTTGATAGTATAGTAATACGGTGGTGGAATCATGGTAAGTTCTTATTTTATTTTATTTTTTGGTCGCATACATGCATATACATGTGCATGTCCTAAACTTGGACGTTGCAGATTTTGTCTACGTATTTACTAGTATATTACCATACTTGTCGTAGGTTGATTCAAACTGAATTTTGAAACCGCAACACCCAGGAGCAGGAACTCACGCATACATATCAAATCATGCATGAGCATCTCTTAATTTATAACTTGCACGATTAGTGAGTGGGATTTAAGCTGCTTTCCTTGACAATTTGGTTGTCTAAACATAGTATATTAATACCCTAAGTCTAGTTTATAGCATTTATTTCATGATTTATATGTACTAATCTTATCTCTTCTTTAGTGCAGCTTTTCGGTAACTTGGGGCTGATTTGGGACAAGATTATCTTATCATTCCATACTACATCAAGTGGGAGTGTGACTCATAAAGTCCTATGGCATTTTATAAAGTCTAATCATGTTATAACATTTTAATGCCCACCGGTAGCATTATGTATAATAGGCACCGTTTTTTTTTTGTTCAATTCGGTACCTATGTATACCACCATAGGCTACAAGTTTCCATTTGGTTATGAGCGTATGGTACAGATTTTCCCTTGTTTTGTTTACCCATATTACTAGGGCTAGCATATGGTGTATGCCATCGTTTATGCTTGGCTAAATACATCGGTATACAACTGTTAATAGGTAGCATGTATTGGTAGGTTTAACCTTGTCATAATAATATATACTCATGTATAAAGTAGGTACATTAGGTAGTTAATTGTTTTACTAAGTGAAAGTGTATAAAGCAAGTCCCAAAAATTGGTATATAAAACCGGTTTATATGGTACCGATTTTAAACTTGTATCCTTTGTGTTATATGTAATGATATAACATTTCTTATGTATTTATAATATATATCAAGTATTAAGATTATGCAACATAAGTTGTTACATTGTTTAAATGTGTTTATCAATTTATTTTAGCATTTATAAATGCTTAGGCAATCGTAAAATATTTACGTTGCCCGTTAGTGTTCGTACGTAAGCGTTTATATGTGTACGAGAAGACGACATTATTTTAGCGTTCATGGATCGAACGTTGTCGTTTTAGGAGTTGTATAAACGTTCGTATTAATCTTTCCTTGTTGTCGCTCTCTTTATCGAGCTCGTTATGTAAGAAATTTAATCCTTGTTAATAAACGTACATGGGCGTTTTGTACGAGTATGTTACGACGTTTGTAAAATTACGCCCGTTAGCGTTTACGGTAAAACGACTATTTTTACGTAAGCGTTTGCGTGCATGAGTTTGCATGTGCACGCGTAATATTAATTTACGTAACGTTTGTGTGCATAAATTAGCATGCGTAACTAAAATGATTTATTCCAAGATCAATTCTTCATTATTTAACAGTTTTAAGGTATTAATTAGATTTGGGGTATTTCACGGTCATAGATCCAGTTAAGAGGGTCCTGCTTGTGCTGATCCACCATAACATCTTACTGCGCGACAGCAAGGACCTCAATGCCACTGATTGCTTTCTGATGGACTACATGGTGGTACCAGACACTGACCAGTCGATGTCCTCTCCGGCCTTATGTACAAGCATCTGGTGCACATCATTGCTAAGAAGGACATCCAGCACTTGGGTTTCCCCTTCTTCCTCTAGAGACAGATCGCTCAGCTGAGGGTGCCCACCGACGGACTGCTCGCCAGCCCTCCCCATGGAGCTTATCGGTGATTTCACTATGAGGAGGATGGGTTTCACCCTCACAGAGGCCGGCTGGCAGAAGGGAGATGCACAGAGCAGCGGGGAATCTTCCTCCTCGGGTCCTTCCACTCAGGCCACACCACTATTGCTTCTCCCTCCTCCACCATCGACGGACGTCATGTCCTAGGATCATTTCGAGGCCTATCAGCGCCAGGTCGCTGAGCATCAGCGCCAGGTGGCCGAGCATCAGCGCCGATTGGAGGAGCACCAGCGCCAGATGGAGGCACAGATCCAGTACCTCAGAGAGCAGATTGAGCACGGTGGTCCCCCTCCCCAGTAGCCCCTTATTGACTAGGATGTCGGCGTGTCATTGTTTTTGCCCTTTTTATCTTCTATTTGACTATCATTTATATTTATGTCATTTAAATTTTGTACTCTCGATTTGTAGTATTTTATTTTCGACTCTATTACTTTACTTACCGCACTTTCAATACCGATTCAGTATGGCTTCAAAATGGTAGGAAATTCTGCTACATGTGTCATAAGTGGCTACCATCTGAACACATATTTCGATCAGAGACCTCATCATTTGATGGTAGAGAGGAACTAAGAGATGCACCTCCCTATCTATCTGGAGATGTGATTCTACATCATCTTGAGGGAATTGACTTCCTTGAAGATAATGTCAACAATGGTCCATTGAAAATGAAAAGCATTTTTTTCTCGTTACCTTATTGGGAGCATCCGAAGTTGCGTCATAGTCTTGATGCGATGCACATTGAAAAACATGTGGCTGATAATGTTACTGGGACTATAATGGGACAAGAAGGGAAGTCCAAAGATAATTTCAAAGCTAGACTTGACTTGCAACAGATGGGTTTGAGAAGTGAACTTCATCCTCAAAGACATCCATGGAGAAAAACAGTGTATTTACCCAAAGCTTGCTATCAAATGACCAAAGATGAAAAGGATGCATTCTTGGAAGTTCTCAAGTCTATCAAACCTCTTGATAAGTATTCTTCAAGCATCTCTCGTTGTGTGCAGTTAAAGGATCGAAAGCTTATAGGGTTGAAAAGTTATGATTGTCACATGTTGATGTAAGAATACTTACCAATTGCTTTGAGAGGAACTTTGCCAAACTATGTAAGTCTCACTTTAGTTGAGCTCTGTGACTTCTTTAAGAAGATTTGTAGCAAAGTTTTAACAGAACAAGAATTCGAACATCTTCAATCTCAAGTTGTTTTAACTATGTGAAAAATGGAAAAGATCTTCCCTCCTTCATTTTTCACCATCATGGTGCACTTGATCATTCATTTGGTGGAGGAGATTAAGCTAGGTCATCCTGTGACATTCCATTGGATGTATCCCATAGAAAGGTGGTAAATCTTTTAGTTGTTTGTTTACTTTTCAATATTTTCTAGTATTAATCTTCAATTTGATAGTAGGTACCTTCTTACGCTTAAAAACTAAGTTCACAATAGAGCTCATCCAGAAGGTTCCATTGCTGAAGGATATATGGCCCAAGAGAGTTTGACATTTTGTTCTCGATATTTTTCGGGATTTGAAACTCTTTTTACTAGACCACTAAGAAATGATGAGATTGGTGATACAAAAGAAGTTGAGGAGTCCAACTTACTCTGCCCTGGGTGACCATTACGAGTAATTGCCTCCAAGTTTCCCAACAAAAAGAGAAAGAGATGGTCAAATTGTGAGATTGATATCCAAGCATTTGCACAGGCACATCGTTATGTTTTGTTAAATGTTGACTCAATTGAGCAATTTCGGGAGTAAGTAGTTGATATTTTATTTTAGTATGGTTCATCTATCAATTAGTTGAATTCTAATATATCAATTCAACTAAATCTATAGGGAGCACATAAGAACCATTCGAGCTCAAAATCGTTCAAGGCGTTTACCTCTATATGAAATTGAAAAAGCTCATTGCCAACAGTTTAGCGACTGGTTTCGAAAACGGGTATTCGTCAAGAAATTTATTATTAAAGGAAAGTTGAATTTTGTTCTCTATATGATAAATGTAGGGGTAACATATAAGAACTTCGTAGGTTGCACGTTTGGAAGAAGGAGGTGGTCCAAGAGTGACACAAGACATTAAGTGGCTTGCTCGAGGGCCAAACACATCTGTTAAAAGATCTCAGGTTATCTTGTTAATGGTTATCGGTTTCATACCAAAGACCATGAGAAACTCCTGAAGACTCAAAATAGTGGTGTGGCTGTAACTGTGAGGGGTGCAAGTTATTCTAATGCAAGAGGTTCAAGACCAGTTGAAGAAGTGAGCACGTATTATGGTTCACTAAAAGACATATTTCAGTTAAACTACTCTGGTAAACTTTGAGTAGGTTTATTCAAGTGTGATTGGGTTAACATAAACAGAGGCATTAAGCATGATGATTTTGGTGCAACACTTGTTAACTTCTCATATTTGGCCAACACGGGAGCTAGTATTCTTGATGATCCTTTCATTCTAGCCTCACAAGCGGAAAAAGTCTTCTATGCTAAAGATGTTATGTCTAATGAGTGGTTAGTTTCTGGAAATGTTTAAGTCAAAGATGCATATGACATGGGTGATATCTCACAATTTCATGGTGATCGTAATGCTAATGATGAAAGATTCAATGTTGTAAACTTACACCATGTCGGGGCTGATGGTGATGATGTGACCCCAATGATGGAATTTGAAGACACAGAAGATGTAGACGAAGCTGAGGAATCCGTATTTCAGGGGAATACCCGTGTGACTTCACTATTCACCATGATGAAGTTTGCACACATCAAAAAAGGGGGAAACTGTAATTGTATGTGCGCCATACATCCTTATAGTTTTTGATGTGTGACAACTATGCCGAACCAGTCCTGTACTCAGCATATGATCTTTAGGTTAAATCCCTATGAACGTCAACAGAATTGTACCTGCTCACATGACATCAGATGCGATATCAGCTGTTAAGATTCGCCCTATTATATCTCCCTAGTTAGTGTTATGCGAATATTTTGTGAGGGAAGGTTTGTTTAAATCTGGGAAATTCCCGTGTATTATATACTCTGTATAGATATAATTTAGGTTACGTTTCGGGTATCATTGAAACAGATCTTCCCTTTACGGCGTGACCCCTTTTGGAGCGAGAACGAGAGAGATCTTCTTCAATAGTTTATGAGTGTTTATCATTCAAAGAGTGATAGATTTATATTGTGATTGTTCAAGGTGTTGAACAGATCAGGTAGGGAGTTTTTCAACGCTATTAATATATAGTGGCTGAGTTTTCTTCTATACTGAATTGCAATCTATCTGGTGATTACTAACAACTCAGTATAAGACTGAGTATACTGAGGTCTCATTACGAACTGTCAAGTGGTATCAAGCAGGTTTACCCTTGCTCGTAGCTAACGCTTCAGGGTAGATCGTGAAAGATGAGTTCGTATAATGTCAAGGCACCTCGGTTGACTAAGCTGAACTACTCCAAATGGTGCGAACAGATGGAGGCTCAACTTATGTCGGTTGATTACAAAGTCTGGAAGGTGGTCACTAAAGGAGATTTCAAGCCTACTGTGACAGTAGAAGGCCGTATCCAGTAAGCCTGAAGAACAATGGACAGGGATGATGAAAAGTTGCTTAGCAAGAATAAACAGGCGTTGCGGATTCTTTATCATCTCTTTCCGATGAAGATCGGGGAAGAGTGCTTGGTATTCAAACAACAAAGGTGTATGGGATTTTCTCAAGATAGCATATCAAGGAACTGAGTCCATACGAAAAGCAAAGGAGAAACAGTTTAAGAGAGAATTCAATAATTTCAAGATGACAGAAGGTGAAACATTGGCTGCTGCGATTGATAGATTCAATCAGATTTTTGTTGAATCAAGTCAGTGGGTGCTTCGCTTTCAAAGAGCAGACTAAAGAGAGATTTCTGGAATCACTCACAAAAGATTGGTTAAATTATACCTTGATGCTAGAGAATGGACAAAGTGTCGTTGTTTCCTTTGAAGAATTTGTTCTTCTATTAATGTTCATGAGAGCAAGCTGAAGGAATAGATATTGGAGGGCGTTTCGGTGGAGAGAAAAGATCTTGCCTTGAAGGCGAAGAAAGCGGTAGAAAATACTGAATGGGAGTTAGATGACGATTTTGTCACAGAAATAAATTTACTGGCACAAGGGTTGAAGAGAATCATGAGCAGGAAAAGAGGTGGATTCCAAGGCTCAAGCAGCAACCGGCGTGAACCAGATATGAGCAAGGTGGAGTGTTTTCGGTGTCACAAGCAGGGGCACATGATAAAGGACTGTCCTTTGTCATCCAAACCGCCTCAGTTTAGAAATCGAGATACACGTATGGCTGCAGCGGTATGGGGCGAAGAAGAAGAAGATTCTGAACAGGGTGAGAAAGTGGAGGCGCATTTCTGCATGACGGCTATCCATCGGTCTCACACTGATAAGTTGACATACGATGAAACGATGTGTCTAGTTGCGAAAGATAAGGAACATCACTCTCTTGTAGGAGAGCAGGTATGTTCTCTTAACGTAGATAATATCAGTAGGGAGTCGTCGAAAGACCAGATTTTTGATGCTTTGACAGTGGCTCTTTTAGAAATTTAAGGGTTAAAAGGGAAACTGGATAACGTTATTAATAAAGAAGATCAGATAAAACGACTAGAGTTAGAAATAAAGGAGCTGAAAAAGAAAAATCAGGAGCTATCTGAAAAACTAGTAGAAAGCTCATCTAAGGTTCTGCAATCCACGTTTACATCGTCCGTGAAGAGTAAGTTGAATTCTCTTCCAGAGTGGGCAGAAAAAGAAATTCAACTTCTTAAGGTAGATAATGAGTGGATTCGTCAGGATAACACTGATCTCCAGAAACAGTGTGATACTCTTGATAGAAGGCTAAACATTATCAATTTAGAAAACCCTTCGTGGCATACAGGAAACATCAAACTCAATGAAATTGTTAAGAAACCAAATCAGAATGGAATGGATTAGGGTTTCGTGGAGTTGTGGCTGATATAAGACCGAAGAAACAATATGTGAAAACCAAAACTCATACTGGGAGGAAAGACTCTTTGTTTTCTCGTACAACTATAGAGTGTAGTTATTGTCATATTCTTGTACATCATATTCATTCCTGTTTTAAGTTACAACGGAAGAATGCTAGAGACTTCATTCCATGCACTGTTAAATATGCAAGTATGTACTCTCGTCGACCCAAACAGTAATGGGTTCCTAAACGATATTGATTTTTTTTCAGGACTATGCTGACGGAGCTAATATATGGCTTATGGATAGCGGCTGCTCTAGGCATATGACTGGAGACCATACACTGTTTCGGGATCTTGAGGGATTGCATGGAGGATTTGTGACTTTTGGAAATAATGGAAAGGGGAATATTATTGCTATTGGCACAGTTGGTCATCAGGGAAGTGTTGAAGATGTGTGCCTAGTGGATGGATTGGAGCATAATCTACTGAGCGTGTCATAAGTGTGTGACAAGGGTCCTTCATCTATTACTTTTGATTCCTACGATTTCATTGTTACAGATTTGACCATTGGAGCACCTCTCTTGCAAGGTTATCGCAGGGGAAACTTATATCTAGTGGATGTTGATGATCAAAGGGTGGACGCTACTTGCCTTTCCGTTTCCACAGAAAATGCAGATTTATGGCATCAACATCTTGGTCATGCTCACAATCGGTTAATTAATAAACTGCGCACTCAACATCTGGTTGAAGGATTACCATCTACAGTCCTTCATGAAGACCATCCTTGTCGTGCCTGCCAACTAAATAAGCAAACTCGATCCACTCACATTCCCAAGTCAGTTGTTTCCACCTCCGCTGTGCTGGAACTGGTACACATGGATTTGGTTGGGCCTATGCGTACTATGACCAGAGCTGGGAAGAAATATATTTTTGTTCTGGTTGATGATTACTCTCGTTTTACTTGGATATACCTTCTCCATACTAAAGGCGATACTTACAATTTGTTTAAAAGGTTTTGTATTAGATACAACGCCAGCTAGGATTCCCTTTGCGCACTATTCGATCAGATAATGGCACAGAATTTGTCAATCATCAGTTTCAACAGTTCTGTACTGATCTAGGCATCACCCATACTTTTTCTGCAGTGCGTACCCCTCAGCAGAATGGTGTCGTGGAACGGAAAAACCGGACATTGGTTGAGATGGCTCGCACAATGCTCAATGCTAGCGGTTTAGCTCCAAGCTTTTGGGGGGAAGCCGTCAACACAGCGTGTTATATTCTCAACCGTGCTCTCATTAGACCTATACTCAATCAGACTCCATATCAACTGGTGAAGGTCGACCTCCGTCAATTGGTTATTTTAAGGTTTTTGGCTGCCGGTGTTTCATTTTACACAATGACAAACAGCACACAGGGAAGTTTGATACCAGAGGGGATGAAGGTGTTTTTTTGGGATATTCAACTACTAGTAAGGCCTATATAGTGTTTAACAAACGCACTCTTATCGTGGAAGAATCAGCATATGTCCGATTTGATGAACTGAGTTTTGGCTCTCGAAATCCACACAATATTGGGTCAGAATTAAGTATCAATGACTCTGATGATTCAGATACAGATTCACCACTTCCTTCTGCTCAACTTTCTCCCAATGTGTCAAAAAGATTCCCATTCAGCTCCTTCTACTTCATCACCACCATCTTCTGACACTCCGATGGTTCTGACACTCCCGATGGTTCTCCTATGCAAGTTGAATCCTCAGGTACAAGTAATCCTGTGTCAGAATCCACTGATGGCTCTAGCTCACAATCAGATGATAGTCCCAGCTCACCACCTCCTAGTGTTCCTTCTCGTAAGGCTTCTGGAGTTTCGTTAGATAATCTTCTCTCAGATTTGAACTCAGGCCGAGTCACTCGCCACTCACTTCGGAATTTTTGCGCTCATGAGGGATTTTGTCCAGTATTGAACCCCGTAATATAAAAGAAGCCCTTACTGATTCTGATTGGATACTGGCTATGCAGGAGGAACTCAACGAGTTCAAACGGAATGACGTCTGGACTTTAGTTCCTCGACCAAGTCATAAGGAGGTAATCGGCACACGGTGGGTTTATCGCAACAAACTTGATGCTAATGGTCTTGTTACTCGCAATAAGGCCCGCCTAGTTGTTCAGGGATATAATCAACGTGAGGGTATTGATTATGATGAGACATATGCACCTGTTGCCCGTCTAGAAGCTATTCGTATGCTGATTGCTTTCGCTGCACACAGGGCTTTTCCTTTGTATCAAATGGATGTTAAATGTGCATTTCTGAACGGGTACATTGACAAGGAGGTCTATGTAGCTCAACCTCCAGGCTTTGCTGATCAGTCCAGACCTGATGATGTTTATTTACTCAAGAAATCTGTCTATGGTTTAAAACAAGCCCCGAGGGTCTGGTACGCGCGTCTCACCTCCTATCTCCTTCAGCAAGGTTTTACACGGGGTAAAGTAGATTGCACGCTTTGAACAATCACAATATAATCTATCACTCTTTGAATGATAAACACTCATAAACTATTGAAGAAGATCTCTCTCGTTCTCGCTCCAAAAGGGGTCACGCCGTAAAGGGTGAAGATCTGTTTCAATGATACCCGAAACGTAACCCTAAATTATATCTATACAGAGTATATATATACACGGGAATTTCCCAGATTTAAACAAACTTCCCTCACAAAATA
>CM041779.1:177059761-177194699 GCA_023374045.1 Limonium bicolor | reverse complement strand
CTGATTCCTTTGTGTTGTTGGTTCAACTGAATTCTTCTCTTCGACTGTTTGTGGTAGTAGCTGCTCTTGTCTGATCTTGCGTCGTTGTCCGTGGTACGGAGTCGACTACTTCCCGTGTTCCTTACACCACTCGTCTACATGCATGGGGTACCTTACTGGTACATTACTACTTACTCAACTAACTCATAGATGAGCCTGTCAGGCCTGCAAGCCCCTGTGGGGTGCAGTCGTCCCACATGTCGTTTTAGTAAACTCGTAGTGTCCGTCACACGTTTAACCATTGCTAACTATGAAGTATTCTGTTGCCGATCTCCTCTTTCATCATCGTTCCATAATAACACTTATTGTTCTTCTTGAACTTAATCAAGGAAAATCCATTTACTATGTTCTTGGGTATTGTATGCTCTAGTTTTTTCTGTATCCCGTACTGACTCGGTCTCTTAGTGACTGAGGTCTCTTTCCATAGAGCCTCTTATCTTCTTTCTCATATTTGTTCTACTAGGAATGCACTTCCAGTTCCTTAAGGAGTGGGTAGTGTGCTTCCTGTGAAACTTACCTAACCAGGTCCAGACTACTGGCATCAATGCACAGTTCGTCTACCATCTTATTTCCTTATTCATATTGGTTTTGCTCTCAAATCTAGTTGCCTCGGTGTCAATATTTGACGGCTTATACATAATGGTCACTTTACTTTACTGCGCACCATGACTTAATCCCCTTATATAAATATTGTACTCACGACCACTACTACCGTGGTAGCTGGCCCTTACTCTGTTGCCCATTGATGGTGCAACTACTTACTCACTTTTCTAACATCTTATCTTATATTCAATTCCCTCCTGGTGTAAGCACACTAGGGTTTCTCCAATTTCGGTGTATGGCGGTTGCCGTGCCGTTTTGTAAAATGGTTGTCTCTAAACATGAAGGTGTTTTACTTCAATTTCGGTGTCATATGTAGGTCAGTCTCTCTCACGTTCTTCCACCTTTATGATGTTATTTACCATGTAATTTAACCGGTTACTGAAGAAGTCATTCGTTTAATCACTAGCTCTTCTGAGCATGGTCACTTGACGTGCCAAATGTGCACTCACAATGTCTATCTCTGACGATTACTGATTCTTAAATCCTGGGTGTTGGATATGAGGTCTGTCTCTGCAGCCTTCCTTATTACTCAAGTGTATCTGGCATGTTCTAAGGTAATCTCAAGGTTTACAGTTTTCATTCTCTAACGAAAGTGTATTACATCTCTAATAAGTGAAAGCCCTTTTTGAGGGGTTTATTCCCACTCATGGCCTCACAACAAGGAGAGGTATCCCCACCCTAAAGGAATGGTTCGTTCTCCGCCCTGTCCTTAGCATTATCTCAATATTCTCATTGGTACCCTTTTTTGGTAATATTTTCCCCAATCTAAGTTATAGGTTTGTAACCGTTCATATCTACGAATTGTAGTTCCTCATGGCTTACTAAGCTCTCTTACAACTTACTGTACCTCGGCTCTGATGTGGTTAACATCCTTGGCTCGTAGGCTCTTAGTGCTTAATGCCTCAGTTCATTACTTGTACTCTTACTCATCCGTAGGTCATCCTTATAGGTTTTTGTTTCCTTGAACACTATCCACCGTTAGGTTACATACTAAATGTAGTATTGGGTTTCATGGTAAGTCGCTGCATCCTGCTTCCTGCTATGGAAGTTTATTCAGGTGATCTGAGGTTACTTAGTGTCTTTGATAATACTGTCGTTTTATTAGACTTATGTCTTTTAGCAATAAGGATAAGTTCGTATTAGGCGTTTGCCTTACGGTGTCCAAGTTGGATATCATCCTGTCATCTTATGCTTCCATCTCAACGCTTCGTTCAACTTCCGTTGACTACGCCACCCGTTGATGATTGTTCACACTTGGGTGTTAATGAGTTAGGCAAACAGTATTAGCTGTCATTCATCAGTTTGTTCGGCTTGACTATGCCCGCTCTGTGGGGGTAGTCTTCTGAGCTTTCCTTTTCCAGAGTTGTACGTCTTTAATCCTTAGTAGGTTATAGCTTACGTTCATTTCTTTTATCCTTGTTTTCTGGGTTTTCCAACATCTTCCTTGAAGAATGCTTATTACTGGTATTCTTAGCGATCAATCTGGGAGTCTTATCCCATCCTTGTTGAAAGTTCTTATGTCGATGGTTTCCATTGTTTTCCGTAATGCATTCCTTGTACGTTATCACTTGCATAGTGTTTTGCTCGCATTACTGAGCGATCTCTTACGTTTTCCTCTCGGGGTTTGGGATTGATGTTCTTACCGCACTGTCGGTTGTTGTTGTAGTAGGTTGTACCGTTGCTAATATTTATATCGTTTAGTATTCTGTCCAAGTTCAACTCCCTGCTGACTGGTGTATCCGCTCATCTCATCTCATCATGGTCAGGCCGCCAGGCCCTTCCAGGTCTCATTCTCCAGTTCTTATAGATTTACAATCCGGTATTAGTGTGTACTACAACTGTAGCGTTCTATTACCTCGCCATGATGGCTTTCCGTACTATTTAATCGTTGTAGCACTTGCTATGGCAAGTGCGCCATGCAAGATGGGTTACCGGTACTGTGTGCGTCGTAGTGGTACTTCCACCTGATCTTTTATATCTTTGATAGTCCTCGGGAATCCTTCGATGTTCTTCCGTTTTGGATAACTAGCCATCCGGCAGTTTCCTGTTGTTTTGACCGTACTGTCACTTATCCGGGCGTTCCTCTTTCTGAGGGAACCCCTTATATTTTCTTATGTCTTAATCCTCACTCCCGTTCCCACACATTTTGTCGTGGTTACTAAGTAATGATCCTCCTTTAGGCACTACATCGTAGTCCTATTCTGGTGTACAGTTGTATGAGTTTCTACCGTCGTCTGCGTTATGTCGGCCAGGTTTGTAACCTTCTTCATTGTATGGGGTTTGGAGTTCCCGTTCTTAACTAGACTTTCCAGTAATCTTATCCCTTAAGCTTTATATTATCCCACTGCTATGCTTATTCAGACCACTGTCCGGTACTCACCCACTTATCTTTCTTACCCATTGCACCATTAGTGCTTTTCTTATCATTGGTATGGTGGGGTAACTTGACTGCGTAGCATGTCGACCCATGTTGCCGGTAATTTCCGTTCCCTTACTGGTAGAATTCCCTTGGTAGCGCCTGTTTCACCGCTGCTGCGCCCCAGTAAAAACGTTCAAGTTCTCATAAACTGTTGTTTAGCAAGATGTTTCTCGTATTGCTTACTGTTAACTAACTGCCAGATCGGTTTTTCCCGAGTAAGAGAAGGCTTTCTTCTCTCTGGCGTTTGTTCCCCATATTCAGGGTTAGGGTGTGGAGGGCGGTTCTAGGTATTATGGATATCCGGTAAACACCGGGAAGTCCTGACTAACGCACCTCTCACTCTATCACTCAACCCTTAACCCATAACTCAAACTCAACCTCAGTATTCACCTAAGTTCGGTATTCTTGTCTTCAGAGCGTAACTACGCTCTGATACCACTTTTTGTAACACCCCATCTCAATCCAAATGTGGTTTCGCAACTTAATAACATATATATAAATGTCACAGCGGAATTCAATACACTCCAGGACCTTGCCACGGTCTGATAGACAGAATATACCGAACATTAGTACATACCAACCTTAACCAAATACATATCCTTCTTACAATCCCCTCACATCCTATACATCTTACTAACTCGAAATTGCCATACGAGTGTACATGCACAACTCGTAGGCCACACTTAACCCGTAACGCTTGTACCCCATCTTACTCTCTGATGGCCGCCTCCTGACGTTCACCTGTGTAGTAAAAACAGCCCCCAAAGGGGGTCAGCACGAATGCTGGTACGATCCTCTCATGGCCCCCAAGCTAACGTGGCTACGACGACTAATTGTCGATAGCATGGAGGTTGATTAGATGCACAACATAATAGAAAGTGCAGTAAAACAACAATCCAAATATGAACAATCAAAGTTCAAACATAATGAACGACTTAAATGCGTTCCCTTAATTAGAGAGTTAATTATTTAACTCCTTAAGTTATGTTTCCTCTTAATCTTAGTCCATCCTTATCTTACCTCAATCTTAGTCTTATCTTAGTCTTAGAAACAACCATCCTTTAAAAAGGAATGGATGTAGCTTATCTTAGTCTTATAATACAAACCATCCTTTAAATAGGAATGGTTGCAACTTATCTCAAACCTTATCTTAATCTTAGAATACAAACCACTCTTTAAATAGAAATGATTATATCTTACCTCAATGTTTATTTTTGTCGGGTCAAAAGCAACCCTAGCCAATGAGCTATTAACTCCATTGGTTGAATAAACAACTTATCTTATAATTTAGGATTTAGGTGATCCTACCGCACCATCTTAATGCCTCCTACCTTAGACTGTATGTCCAATGTAGCTGAGCCGACAACCGACCCTAGGCAACAAGTCCGAAGACAAGTCCTTAAGCGGAAGTCGGATCTGCTTTAGATACCGACCCCCTTATTCCTTAGCATGCATGACCGAGTCAGTCCCGGTTCCTCACTCCCCCCTTAAGTTCCAGTTAGTAGAAGTCTCAAGACATGTTTGTTGGTTAACCTCTTTCGGTTTATAACAAACTAATATTAGGGAGCGTTCCTTAGTCTCACTCAATTCCTTACTAAACGTTGGTTAGTATTCTCACGGTAAGTTGTGTTAGTTTTCAAACATCACACAACAATACAATAAACATAATGTTCCGGTTGCATACTTTATCTTGTTTAGTGAGCACACAAAAACAGATAGCACACAAGCCGAGGGACACCTCGTTAGCAAGCAGGTCACAAGAAGAACTGTACCGTTCACCGTGGGTCGTTCGGTTGCTTACTCTCTTCCGGAGTCCAAATACTCAAGCCCTAAAACATTCATTCAGTTTAGGTTGTTAATCACTTAACTTAATTCAACTTATTAACTTACTTAACCCATAATGATTCCCCACCTAACACCTCATAAGTTTTACAACTTATTCTTACAACCTAACCTTAAACTTTTAAGTTTATACTTATCTTAATCCCTTAGGTCTTTATACCTCTATTCATCATTGCCCTCTTAATGGGGTACCACTAATACCTCTAAACTTTCTTAGGTTTCTTTCTTTTTTTTTTACAACTTAAGGGTCGACCGACCCTACCGACCGACCGACCTTACCCAAGGTCGGTCCATTCCAGAACTTATTGCCGTTTGAAAATTTTACCCCCGACCGACCTTGCAAGTCCGGCCCCCAAGGTCGGTCCATTCCCGAGAGTTTTCCCCATACAAATTTAGACATGACCGACCTTGTAAGTCCGGTCCCCAAGGTCGGTCCATTCCAGAGACTCTTTCCGGTAGTGTAAACTGGGCTCGACCGACCTTGCAGGTCCGGTCCCCAAGGTCGGTCTGCTCTAGACCTTTGTTTTTTAGATTCCCATTTGACTCCAAACTTCCACAAGTTCCCCCATGTGTCCTAATACCATTTAGGCACTTAAACTCACCTTTAAACATCCACTAAAACCTCCTTAGCTACTTTCTCAATTCTTACTAGGAATTCGTAACACTTGTTTACACCTCTTAAGGCCTTTACAAGTCACCAAACAAGGCCTATACATCATCTAAAACCATTACCATTCAAACCCCCATCATTAGAAGCCAAAACAATTTTTTTCTCTTTCTCTGCACTGGACCGCCCCTCTGGGGCGGTCCCCAGGGGCGGTCCCAACCAGAAGCTAATTTCCTGCACGATTTGCCTGGACCTCCCACAGGGGCGGTCCCTAGGGGCGGTCCACAGCAGAACCTATTTTCCAAAGTGCTTTTCTCCTCATTTTGAACTCCAAATTCACCCCAATCTTTTCCCACTCATTCCACAATCTTTCCACATGTTTCCTACATGTTTAAACACCTTAAAACATGCACTAAACCTACCTCAAAAATCACCAAACTTGACACTCAATTTCTTACAAAAATTCTTACACTTAACACTTGCTTTCTTACACTTCCCTCTAGTGACTTTGCCTAAGACCTAAACTAATCATTATGTTTCTTCACCACCATCTTAACTACTCCTCAAGCATCATTTTGCACACCCATTTGCTTTACTCAAACTTCTCAAAGCCATATATAATCTAGCACATGCTTACATCCTTATAAGTCATTATACCTTTTTTTTTCCTTCAAACTTTGTACAAGTTTCCTAGCTTCCTTAACCATGGTTTTGGTGCATAAAACTCACCATTATAACCCCTTGTCCCTCTTATGCATTCCTAGGTCTTCCTAGTACTCAAGAACTCCATGGTTTATATTTTCACCAAAATAACCCTAGTTATCACTAGAGCATCCTTAGTCATAAAATCTCCTTAGAACACCTTAAACGCTTAGTTTCCTACTCAAATTTCACCATAGTTTCTCTAGTATATTATCATGCCCAAATGCATTGTTTTCCTCATTCAACCATCTCACATACATCAAGTCCTTTCTCATCATATTTTCTCATCCAAATCAACTCATTCATAATAACTCAATATAGTGCAATAATCTTAAATTGCATAGCACTAAGGCTCTTAAATGACATGGCTCTTAGGCCCTTAAATGACATGAATTTAAACACTGAATTTCCCACATATAAAAGCTTTCAACCTGCAAATACACCCATCAATCTCATAGTAGTTATAATGCTCTTAAAATCCACTTAAACTTATCTTATTAACTCATTCCCATTGGCTCCTTAGTCACAAGTTCATAAGCTTGTTTAAATTCTTTTTCCTAGGTTATATAACCCATTACATAATGTAAGCTTTAAGCTACATTAGTACTCATCTAAATACCACCCCTTAAAACTTAAACCACCATTAGGTAAGCATTTACCTTGTTTTTCCAAGCTTATCTTAACTTCCTCCTTAGACCTTCTTCTTGAATGAATCTCGGCCACCCATTAAATTTCCTTTGCCAATGTTCTAATCAATATTCAATGACTCACATGAGTGCTAAACAATACACTAACCTTAAGGAATGAAAACCTAGGTCAAAAATGTGTTTTAAGTCTTATAATGAATATTTTACCTTGAAGTCTTAAGGTAGGCTTGGATATGAATCAAGAAGGACCTCCTCTAGCCTTTGGAGAATAGAATCAAGCTAGAACAATGGATAAAATGAAGCCCCATGAGTATAATTTTCGGCCATGAGAGAAGTGGTGGAAACATGGTTTTTCTTACATATTCTTTACCTTAAGAGAATGGAGAAGCTAATGCACTCTTCAAACTTGATTTTCCTCCTCCATCAATGGAGTTTTACCTGGCACCGAAATGGAGCTTTGAAGGATTTGAAAAGATAGAATGAAAGAGCTTGCTCTAACTAAGAGTTCTATGCTCACTTTTTGATTTGGAGCTAAAATGAGCAAGTTATGGACAAAGCAAGGTGAGGAAACAATGGAGCTGCTTGGGACGGTTTAGAACAGAGAGAAGAAGAAGAAAACCGTGGAGAAGAAGAGAAATGAAGAAGAGAGGAGAGAGGTAGGCTAATATAAGGTATTTTTCTTTTATAAAGCAAATAGTACTATTCTCTCTTTTTCCTCTTCTTTTCCTTTAATTGCTTTGTCATGTGGTGACTCCCCACCTCAAAACCGGCAACCCCCTTATAATCAAGATATTTATGGTCTTGGTTGACCATCTTATTGACTTATGTTGACTTAAGCTTAATTTGGGCACTATTTGGCACTATTCACTAATTAGTGCACATATTCGTGAAATTTTTGGTTTCCCATTGATTTAGGCTTCCTAATGTGATACTAATTAGTACACATGTTGATTAAGGTGTAATCATGGGCATCTAGCCACTCAAAACTCATTCTAAGACAATTTCTCAAAAAGGTGCTTTAAGGAGTCTTAAAGCACATTTTGTGTTTAAGCTTGTTTTTGAGCTTGGTTTTCTTTGGTAATTGATTTAAAATGTCCATTTACATATTACTAAGGTCTTATAATGGTATTTGGGTGCTAATCAAAGTCACTCCAAGCTTAGAGCACGTTTTGCCCAAATTGCCCTTAAGGCATTTCTTGTGTTTCCTTGGTTTAATTGTCTACCAATCTCTCTAAGGCATATTTTAGCCTTACTACATCATATATTGATGTTTACTTAACATACTTAGTTTGGGGTATTTTTCATTTAGCCTTGTGGTCTATCTTTCATTTATTAACCAATTTAACTCTAACTAATTTCTAATTTTCGTAATTAATTTACCTACAGATTTTTGAACATCAAAAATCATTTTAAACTCTCTAAATCACCAGATTTAATTATCTAATGTAATAGTATATGTATACCATCCTTTATTAACTTTTAAATATACCAAAAACCTTATAAATTCCTCATAAAAATTATAAACTCTTAATAAATTGTAAACTTAATTCTACAATTTTTTCATCACCTAAACTTCATAAATTCCATAATAACTCATATATATTTTCGGCAATGATAATATAAACCAAAACTTCTCAAATGTTTACATAATATTCTTAAATATACTAATTCCTTTACTTTAACTTAGTTATATAATTTTCCTAACTCACATATGTTCTCTTAATTTTCGGCTACCCATAAGTATAGTATATGAAATTTTCTTGTTATTATGATAGCTATATTGTAGCTTTTTGCAAACAGGGAAATTGTTCTACTAAAACTAAATTGAAAAACCTAGAAATTAATAAAATGAAAAGCCTGTCGGGTTGCAAAAATCCCGGTCGCAATAGTATAGCTAACAGAAGCAACCGGGTATCAATCCACGGGACTTGAAGAAATAAGCCTAATCCTAAGAAAACTAGAAGTTTAGGGGGTTGTGAATTGTTTTTGTAACTGAATTTAGTAAATGCAAATCAAAAACTAAATGAACGATTAATGAAAGTAACTTGATGAGTTCAGTAAAATGAATGGTACTCCGGGTTCGGGTTGTTCTTTACTGGATAAATCTAGCCAAACCTACAGTTTAATTATGAGAAACGGACAGGCCAATTCTTTTTTTTACTCTCTTCAATGCTAAATCCTATTTCATTGAAGAGCTCACCTATCAGAACATGTCAACTCTAATCTAGAAGCTGGCAAAACACATATAGGCGGAATACGTGCAAAGAATTATTAGCATTTGCAGGAAAATTATATATCCGACTAATCTTCCTACAAATCTCCAGATTAATTTGAACTTCCTGTTAATCACCTTATCTGATCAAAACAGGATTCGCAAAACAACTCTATAAATGCGCAAATTTAATAGAGAAGATGAATGATTAGCATTAACCTAGAAACAATCCGATACAATCTCATAACCAAATTACAGAAATTCTAACTATATTGTATCCATTGCGAACAACCCTTCCCCAGAGTTATCCCTACTAGCCAAACATATTCACAAAACAGACAAAGAAAAGAGATTGAGAAATCATCTGGAATAAAAAACTTCTAAATTCGCTCCGCTGTCCAGATCTGGAGTTCGCCGGGCTAGAGGTTGAAGATGATGGTGGTGATGGTGATGATCAATGATGATGGTGATGGAGCGAGGGGAGGCGTGATGTGAGAGCCTCTCTGAGGCATCTGGCGTGAATACCTCTGTTCTCCCAACCCTCGGTGACTTTTTATAACAAAAATAGGCATTTTTAACTCTTAAAACTGCATATTTTCGAATTCTGTACGTGGCGTCCGAACTTCCAAGTTTGGACGCATGTTAGGACAAATTTTCAGGAAGTTTCGACCTCTGTCCGAACATCAAAGTTTGGACAGAAGTTCGGACATGTCAGTATCCTGACGAGTGAAACTTGTTTCGGGCGTATATTCTTCGTTTGGACTCCGTTTTGCTCCCCGTTTGTTGCGTTGCGAAGCTTGTGAAGTGAAGAATGAAATTCTATGACTTTTACCTGTATTTGATACATAAAATACATCAATTATTATCTAAACATAAATCATTGGAAAAACACATGATAAGTGAGAAATATTAGCCAAACCAATATGAATAATCAGCAAATTAAACCCTTAAAAGGCTCTATATTTCAGACTTATCAAACTTCCTCACACTTAGCTTTTGTTTGTCCTCAAGCAAATAAAGAACAAAACTCACTCCATGGTCGTAGTTGCAGACATGTATATCTGAGTGGTTAAACTGGTGTGAAAATAAAAGAAAAGAAATTAAAAACTCAAAATAAATGTCGGGCTACAAACAAATCCCGGTCGTGGTAGTATAGTGAAATGTAAGCGACCGGATGTCGAACCGTGGGACTAATGTGCATATAATAGTACCTAAGCGTGTCACAAAAAGGGGGGAATTAATTGACTTGTATTATAAATAAAAAGGAAAGATAAAATAAACTAAGTTAATAGATAAATTAAACGGGACTCTGGGTCAGGTTAATATGATCTGATTAATTATGCTATCTCTACCGGTTTAATTATAATTGTTTGGTAAAATTTCTCTTATTATCTTAAGGACTAAATCATAGCCTCAAAAGAACTCGTTTACCTGAAAATGCAAGGTTCTAATCAAGGTTCAAGCACAATACGTGTAAACGGACGGTTTAGATATGAGAAATTATTTATGCATCTGAAAATACTAACTTATTAAATCATAATAAGCTTTCTCCAGATTTACGGCTTAATTAACCTATCTATTTATCACCTGGTCTGATCAAAATAGACTTAGTAAAGCAATTTAATAAACTCATGACATTTATTAAAAAGATGCGAGAAAACCTTTAAGCGTAACAAACTTCATTAAAATTAAAACCAGTAAAACATATTGCATAATTAATACAGATACATAATAATTATTCCCAGAGTATACGTACTCTAGCCTAACATATTAAATAGTTTGATCATCTATTTAAATACGTGAGACTAGAGATGAGACTAGTGAAATGAAAAGAAAACAAATGGAGAAGCGGGAGATTAGAAATGGAATGAACGAGTGAGTGAAGGTGTAGTGGTTCGAAGATGGATTGATGGGGTGAATTGGAACTCCGGAAGGAACCACAGAAGGAGCCTCCGAAAGGACACTGGAGAAGGTAAATGGAGCGTGGTATTTATAGAGGAAGCGAAGAGGCACGTCTGGAGTGGAAGAAACCGATTGAGTGCAGCTGATTGATTGCTCATTGATTGCATCTCATTGATTGCAGGGGACAGAACAAACGCGCGACGGGTTATCTTCTTCGCCGACTCTCTGCAACTTGATTCCGCCATATCCTCTAGTGTCCAAATGAGCATGTTTTATAGGTGTATTTCATATATAATATTAGCGCTTTTCTAGCTCATTTCTCCACTTCGGTTAGTTTTCCTCTAGTTTATGTTTTATTGTTTATCTCACAAATTTATTGGTTTAACATAAGGAAAACCAAGCTGGGAGTAAAGTAGACTAATAGACGAACGCATAGACGCAAACGGCTCAGAAAACGGAGTCCAAACGAAGAATGTAGAGCCGGTAGAAGAGAGTCACGCGAGAGGCACGCAAGAAGTCGTGTCCGCCCCTGCAACCGCCTAGGGTTAGGCGGACAACTCTGTGGCTTGCAACCGCCTGTTCCCATGCGGACGTAAGGTGGACGTGAGACAAACCCGTGCAACCGCCTGTTCCCATGCGGACGTGAGGCGGACAGACCAAGGGCAACCGCCTCCAGATAGGCGGACGTGAGCGCGGACGTGACTAAAAAAAACAGTCGCCTCGACCCGAAGAACAGAGAAGAAGCGGCGCACGACTCCATCCCTCTCCAATTTGCTCAATCTCCTTCAAATCTTCACCGAATCACGCAAGGTTAGTACCGAAATCTTCGTTTTTCAATTCTCTACGTTTCTATAGCTTCAAATCCACAAATGATGAACTACAATAGGAGAAATTAGAGACTGAATTTTCGAAACCCTAGGTTGACCAATTCGAAAATTTCGAGTTTAATTTGCAAATTTGTCTTCGAAATCTTCTTCTATAAATCATAATATACATACACAAGGTTAAATCTTCACTTATTACACTTAGATTTGGTGTTTTTGGATGAATTTCAAATTTAGGTAGGATAAGAGATACGAGAGTTGCTTGCTAAAATTAGCGTTTTTCAATTTTATTTTGCCTTGTTGTTATTAAAAGGATAATTTATGATCATTGGTTGTTATTTGTGGATTTGTATGATAATGGTATTAAATTACCTAGAGATGACTGAATTAAATGTGGAGAATCGAAGATTTTTAGGGGAGGTTCTGTCGAATTTTCGATAGAATTTATGTTGTATAATTATTCTGTTTATATTTCACATTATTTGTTCTTCTTGTTTTTATTTTGCTAATTTACTAAGTTGTTTATGTCAAATATTAATGTTCTGTTGATTTTTATGTTGTTTTTGTGTTTATTAATTTTCATGTTATTATTACTCTGTTTAATATTAAATATTAATTGTTATGCTGTTAATATTTGTTTACTTTCAAAATTCCAAATTATTAGTATGCCTCCTCGTATGCGTGGTGGTATTTCTGGTTCTGGACCTGCTAGGGGCGACTGCCCTGGAGCATCATCTTCTTCTGCACCTCCTCGTCGTCCGGATCTTCGGGATGACGACTTTATCTCAGCAGAGGCTCGTGCCTGGTACGATCTAGGCAAAGATTTTGTGATGGAGAGGAGATTTGTACCAGAGGTGCTAGAGGCTGCAGGGGTGGATACTCTGTTTGCCAGATTAGGACTTTCGATGGTCCTAAAGATAGGTGCGGGAGTCTTTTGTGCAGAGGTAGTTAGAGAGTTTTATGCTAATGCCCAGGCGGGCAATCTGAGCATTACCTCTTTCGTACGCCATCACCCCGTGGAGATCACACCCTCGACATTCTCATTTATCTTCCAGATCCCGATTAATCTGGGCGATTGCCGAGGATTCACAGAGGACCACATGCATATGTCGAAGTCGAGGTGGCTTCAGGATGTAGGTCGGAGGACCCGACATCGAGGGGAGGAGGACAGGGATGTCCTCCCTTTCGCGAGTTTCCCCACACTGCAGCAGAGGGTTCTCCTGGAGATCCTCAGTCATCAGATTCGCCCATCTACGGCGCACGATGCTTCTGATGAGGATTGTGCTTTATTAGACTACCTCCTCTCTCCTACTCCACCCACTCAGCGCCTCTCCTTCAGCCACATCATGTTCGACCAGCTCCATAAGGTGGTTTCCTATCTGAGGATAAAGAAGAAAAAGATCACCCCTATTTTTCCCTTCTCCATCTGGTACTACCTTATCACTGTCCTCCCAGAAGAGGCCATACGAGGTGTAGAGCTCCGGACAGGAGAGCGCCCAGTCACACTGCAGACTGTGCGGCGCTGGGGCTTTATGCGCTTAGATGACGGTACCTGGGTCAGGGGTACCGCTGCCCGGTCTTCCACTGCATCTTCCACAGCAGCAGGGCCCTCTACGGGAGCTACACCTTCAGCTGATCCCGACCCACAGTCCGCTGACACTGCACAGGGAGAGGTCTCTCCTATATAAACATACGGGCGCCTCAATCAATTCCTCACGCGGTGTTATCTATCTTCAACCTTCCCTTCCTCTATATAAACATACGTTGCTTCTGTTCTCATTAAGACATCCACGACCCAACATACCACATACCACAGAATACCATCGTCCATCTCATTTCTCTCCTCCCGTCTTCTCCATTTTATTTATTTCACATTCCACCATATTCACCTCTAGTCCTACGTATACAAAATAGCAGAACGAATGCAGGAGTGACTACAGATGATTTCTATTACTCTTGTTTCTGTTTATCTATTTAATATAGGAGAGACCTCTCCCTGTGCTGTGTCAGCGGAGTGTGGGTCGGGATCAGCTGAAGGTGTAGCTCCCGTAGAGGGCCCTGCTGCTGTGGAAGATGCAGTGGAAGACCGGGCAGCGGTACCCCTGACCCAGGTACCGTCATCTAAGCGCATAAAGCCCCAGCGCCGCACAGTCTGCAGTGTGACTGGGCGCTCTCCTGTCCGGAGCTCTACACCTCGTATGGCCTCTTCTGGGAGGACAGTGATAAGGTAGTACCAGATGGAGAAGGGAAAAATAGGGGTGATCTTTTTCTTCTTTGTCCTCAGATAGGAAACCACCTTATGGAGCTGGTCGAACATGATGTGGCTGAAGGAGAGGCGCTGAGTGGGTGGAGAAGGAGAGAGGAGGTAGTCTAATAAAGCACAATCCTCATCAGAAGCATCGTGCGCCGCAGATGGGCGAATCTGATGACTGAGGATCTCCAGGAGAACCCTCTGCTGCAGTGTGGGGAAACTCGCGAAAGGGAGGACATCCTTGTCCTCCTCCCCTCGATGTCGGGTCCTCCGACCTACATCCTGAAGCCACCTCGACTTCGACATATGCATGTGGTCCTCTGTGAATCCTCGGCAATCGCCCGGATTAACCGGGATCTGGAAGATAAATGAGAATGTCGAGGGTGTGATCTCCACGGGGTGATGGCGTACGAAAGAGGTAATGCTCAGATTGCCCGCCTGGGCATTAGCATAAAACTCTCTAACTACCTCTGCACAAAAGACTCCCGCACCTATCTTTAGGACCATCGAAAGTCCTAATCTGGCAAACAGAGTATCCACCCCTGCAGCCTCTAGCACCTCTGGTGCAAATCTCCTCTCTATCACAAAATCTCTGCCTAGATCGTACCAGGCACGAGCCTCTGCTGAGATAAAGCCGTCATCCCGAAGATCCGGATGACGAGGCGGTGTAGAAGAAGATGATGCTCCAGGGCAGTCGCCCCTAGCAGGTCCAGAACCAGAAATACCACCACGCATACGAGGAGGCATACTAATAATTTGGAATTTTGAAAGTAAACAAATATTAACAGCATAACAATTAATATTTAATATTAAACAGAGTAATAATAACATGAAAATTAATAAACACAAAAACAACATAAAAATTAAATAACAACAGAACATTAATATTTGACATAAACAACTTAGTAAATTAGCAAAATAGAAAACAAGAAGAACAAATAATGTGAAATATAAACAGAATAATTATACAACATAAATTCTATCGAAAATTCGACAGAACCTCCCCTAAAAATCTTCGATTCTCCACATTTAATTCAGTCAATCTCTAGGTAATTTAATACCATTATCATACAAATCCACAAATAACAACCAATGATCATAAATTATCCTTTTAATAACAACAAGGCAAAATAAAATTGAAAAACGCTAATTTTAGCAAGCAACTCTCGTATCTCTTATCTACCTAAATTTGGAATTCATCCAAAAACACCAAATCTAAGTGTAATAAGTGAAGATTTAACCTTGTGTATGTATATTATGATTTATAGAAGAAGATTTCGAAGACAAATTTGCAAATTAAACTCGAAATTTTCGAATTGGTCAACCTAGGGTTTCGAAAATTCAGTCTCTAATTTCTCCTATTGTAGTTCATCATTTGTGGATTTGAAGCTATAGAAACGTAGAGAATTGAAAAACGAAGATTTCGGTACTAACCTTGTGTGATTCGGTGAAGATTTGAAGGAGATTGAGCAAATTGGAGAGGGCTGGAGTCGCGCGCCGCTTCTTCTCTGTTCTTCGGGTCGAGGGTCGAGAGCTGGAGCAGAATTGGGGAAGAACAAGAATGATGAAACGCGGCGTTTTTTTTTCTGTATGGAGGGACGTCCGCGCGGAGTGAGGCGGACACGGGTGTGGAGAGAGCGTCCGTGTGGACAACCGCTCGGGACAAGGCGGACGCGGCTATTTGACATCCTCAGAGGCGTCCGCGTGACGCTAGGCGGTCATCTGGGCGGACAGGTCTCTGTTCCGTTTTTTTTATTTTAATTAATGAAACAATAACAAATAACAAATGAACAAATTAAACATTAGTAGACACAAATTAATAATTAGTAGTTAGATTACATAAAATTATAAGTTAGTAGTTAAATGTACAGAAAATTAAATGTTAGTAATTAGTTGACAGAATATTAAACGTTAGTAGTTAGAGACAATGGAAAGAAATGACAGAAAATTAAATGACAGAAATTATAAGTTAGTAGTTAGTATACTGGAAATTGAAGGACAATGGAAATTAAATGACAATAATATAAGAGTTAGTAATTAGATGTCAGAAGTCAGATGTCCGTAGTCAGATGTCCCAAGTCAGGTGTCCAATTAATATTAACAGATTATTAGATAATTAATATTAACAAAATATAGTAGAAAATTAATATTAACAATAAACAAAATATTATAGACATAATATTAACAGAAATAAGAGAACATAACATTTATAATTAAACAGGTGAATAATCCGGGGCTTAGGAACTAGAATAAATCTAGTCCCGGCAACGGCGTCATTTTGCAGACGTGTATATTTGAGTGGTTATATCGGGTGTAATTAACATAAAAGAAAAGAAATTAAAACTCAAAATAAACGTCAGGCTGCAAACAAAATCCCGGTCGTGGTAGTATAGTAAAATGTAAGCGACCGGATATCGAACCGCGGGACTAATGTACATATTATAGTACCTAAGCATGTCACAAAAAGGGGGGATTAATTGACTTGTTTTTATAAATAAAAAGGAAAGATTAAATAAACTAAGTTAACAGATAAACTAAACGGGACTCCGGTTCAGATTAATATTATCTGCTCTTTCATGCTAGGGTTACTGGTTTAATTATAATAGTTTGACAAGATCCTGTTTTTATTCTTAAGGACTAAATCATAGCCTCATAAGAACTCGTTCCAGTTGTGCAAGGTCCGATGAAAACTCAAGCACCCACTGGTGGACGGCAGAGGAGTATGAGGATTTTATTCTTGCATCTGAAA
Source organism: Limonium bicolor (assembly GCA_023374045.1). Classification (NCBI taxonomy): domain Eukaryota; kingdom Viridiplantae; phylum Streptophyta; class Magnoliopsida; order Caryophyllales; family Plumbaginaceae; genus Limonium; species Limonium bicolor. The sequence continues at coordinate 177,177,902 of CM041779.1, read as the reverse complement.
ATACTAACTTATTAAATCATAATAAGCTTTCTCCAGATTTACGGCTTAATTAACCTATCTATTTATCACCTGGTCTGATCAAAATAGACTTAGTAAAGCAATTTAATAAACTCATGACATTTATTAAAAAGATGCGAGAAAACCTTTAAGCGTAACAAACTTCATTAAAATTAAAACCAGTAAAACATATTGCATAATTAATACAGATACATATAATTATTCTCAGAGCATACGTAAACTAGCCTAACATATTAAATAGTTTGATCTTCTATTTAAATACGTGAGACTAGAGGTGAGAATAATGAGATGTAAAGAAAACAAATGAAGAAGCGGAAGGTTAGAAGTGAAATGAACGAGTGAGTGAAAGTGTAGTGGTACGAAGATGGATTGATGGTGTGAATTGGAACTCCAGGAGGAACCACGGAAGGAACCTCTGGAAGGACACTGGAGAAGGTAAATGGAGCGTGGTATTTATAGAGGAAGCGAAGAGGCACGTCTGGAGTGGAAGAAACCGATTGAGTGCAGCTGATTGATTGCTCATTGATTGCATCTCATTGATTGCAGGGGACAGAACAAACGCATGAGTGATTTCTGGTAGGCGCCGACTGGTAATGGATATGGCGTCAAGTTGCAGACAGTCGGCGAATGCAGACGTTATAAAGTGAGTGGTTAGAACAGGTGTAATTAACATAAAAGAAAGAAAAGAAATTAAAACTCAAAATAAACGTCGGGCTGCAAACAAATCCCGGTCGCAGTAGTATAGTGAAAATGTAAGCGACCGGATATCGAACCACGGGACTAATATACATATTATAGTACCTAAGCGTGTCACAAAGAGGGGGGATTAATTGACTTGTTTTTTTATAAATATAAGGAAAGATAAAATAACTAAATTAACAGATAAACTAAACGGGACTCTGGTTCAGATTAATATTATCTGCTCTTTCATGCTATTCCTACTGGTTTAATTATAATTGTCTGGCAAAATTCCTTTAATTATCTTAAGGACTAAGTCATAGCCTCATAAGAACTCGTTTACCAAAATGCTCGGTCTAATCAAGGTTCGAGCACTCTTATGTAAACGGACATTAAGTTCGAGGAAATATAATTGCATCTGAAAATACTAACTCATTAAATCATAATAGAGCTTTCTCCAGATTTACGGCTAATCAAACCTATCTATTTATCACCTGGTCTGATCAAAATAGACTTAGCAAGCAATTTAATAAACTCATGACATTTATTAAAAAGGCGAGAGATGAGCTTTAAGCGTAACAAATTCACTAAATTAAAACCAGAAAAAACATGCATAATAATACAGAACATAATAATCATTCGCAAAAGCATACGAACTCTAACCTAACATATTAAATAGTTTGGTCTTCTATTTAAATACGTGAGACTAGAGGTGAGATTAATGAGATGAAAAGAAAACAAATGGAGAAGCGGGAGATTAGAAATGAAAATGAACGAGTGAGTGAAAGTGTAGTGGTACGAAGATGGAATGATGGGTGAATTGGAACTCCAGGAGGAACCACAGGACGGAACCTCTGGAAGGACACCGGAGAAGGTAAGCTGAGCGTTGTATTTATAGAGGAAGAAGAATCAGCAGAGGATAGAGGATGAAGAATCAGCAGAGGGCAGCTCATTGATTGAGCTCGTTGATTGAAGCTTCACTGATTGCAGGGGACAGGAACAACGCGTGAGTATTTTCTGGTAGGCGCCGTCTGAATCAAGTTGCAGAGCGAGTCGGCGAAGAAGAAGATAACCCGTTTCAGATCTGTATTTTTACACACGTCCGCTAGATGTCCGCATGAAATAATAGGCGGTTGCATGGGCAATTTTAGTCACGTCCGCTCCTCAAATGAGGCGGTTGCATGGGCGGTATGAATTGTGTCCGCCTAACCTCGTATCCCTCTCTTGTCCGCCTCCACGTCCTCTTGTTTATGGGGCGGTTGCATTGAGTTTGTCCGCCCCTAACGGGCGGTTGCCCTATCTTCTCCATTTCTAGTGTTGTCCGCCCCATAATGAGGCGGTTGCATGCAAATCACGCATGCATGTCCTCTCCACGTGACCTTCTTAATCCCTTATAAACATATATATTGTTTTAGGTATTTTTCCTACAATTTAACACATAAAATATCAGTTAATATAACAACATAATTATAGGAAAAACCCTAGATAAGTGAGAAACATTACTAAAAATGCTACAAATTATAGGTGATTAAACCCTAATAAGTCTATTTTGCACTTATCAAACTTCTCACACTTGACTTTTGCTTGTCCTCAAGCAAATAAGGAATATAATTATCTCTAAGCCAAAATAATAAAACAAGATTAAATAAGTGTAGAAGGGAATTTAGACAAAGTGACAATTTAAAAAGAATAATTCTGCTCTTGGAAGTAGGTTTTATAAACAGTGAAGAAGAACAGTTTAATAAAAGCATAGAAAACTAGACTGCAGAAAACAAGTTAGATTAACCTGGGATTTTCAACCAATTACAATTCTCTAACCCGGGATGACAAGGGGTGTGAAGTAATGCCTTATTCCGCAATACCTTTCAACACCACGTACTCATGTTTATAAATATAAATTGCAATTTATTATTTACATTTTTTTTTGAATGTGCAAATTGCATAAACAAAGCACTATTATTTTTATAATAATTTTTTTGAATTGCATTATTTTTCTGTACCCCAGACTTTTCTCTCTATCCTTGTAGCGGTGTTGGGTCTTCTATCCCAGTCACGAGACCTTAGGTAGATAGGGTGTTAAAGCACCCCAAAAAACTAATAACCAGATAGACGAGGCCTGTTTTGGTTAGAAAAATTCATAAACATCGGAGTACCTTGTCTTTATCCTTTTCTTTCCTTGACTTTCCACATATTTCCATAATCCCAAGCTAAACTAAATTGGTTTTTACAATCAGCAGATCTATCATATTTTGAGTAAAAATAGAGTATTTTGAAGGAAAATAATTTTATACAAACTCCTTGAATAAAACTATCTTTCAGTTGTCACCTGACATAATTTCAGACACTTCTACAATTATTTATCTCATTTTTATCAATTTTTTTAAAAATTTAGGCAGTTTAGAGTAGCAAAAAGCGAGTGTGGCATTATCGAACTACTGTCATAATTTCAGGGAAATTCTCTCCTCCTCACACTTAAGAGGAGCAATGTCCTCATTGTTCAGAATTAAAATCAAGAAAATGACCTTTCAAATTATGACAGACTCATAAAGGATTAAATATAGGTTGAACATTAATAAAATAAAGGAAGAACTGAAACTCCCCTTGTGTCGTAGATTGAGGAAGGTATCCTTCCTCACACTTAGAGCTTTGGTAGGGGTGAGACGTCCTCACACTTGAGTTCGCGCAAGTGTTCAACCGAAGATATTGAAATTCCAAAGCAACTGAGGTTGCTTTCCAAAGGTGAGTTCAGCTATATATTCGACATAGAATTTGTTCTGAAAAGAAAATCATATATATAGCCAGCAGAACTCAAGTGGCACCAAAAAGAAAATAAAAATATGATAAACATAAATAATTAGGCATAAATAACTTAAGCAAAAATAATAAAGTACTACATAAAATAAAAACATGAAGCAAAACGAACTGTTACCTTCCAGAAGTTTGATAAGGTTTAAACAGTATAAGTCTACAAAATGTTAGTAAAAAACAGAGCAAAATAAAATACAAAAAATAAAAAAATAACAATAAAATAAATAAAATCACTGCGGTGGTGGTGGAGCTGTGCTGGTCCCTGGCCTGTCTGAGCGAGGAGACGCTCTAGGAGCTGAGCGGTCTGTGCATGTAACCTGTCACCCTGGTCTAAGCGCTGGTGCACCCGTGACTGCTCAGCCAGCATCCTCTGCTCGAAGCTCTCAAAGCGCTGATGCAACTGCTGCTGCATCTGATGGAATGCCTGGAGCTGACTCTGTGGATCGTCGAGTAAGGTACAGGAGCTGGAGTCTGCATCACACAGTAGTAGGCACGTAGGGCTCCTCTCCTGTGCAGTGTCAGCGGACGGTGGGTCGGGATCAGCCGAGTGTGTAGCTCCCGTAGGGTCCTGCTGCTGTGGATGAAGCAGTGGAAGACTGAGCAGCGGTACCTCTGACCCAAGTACCGTAATCTGAGCGCACAAAGCCCCAGCTCCGCACAGTCGCAGTGACACTGGGCGCTTCGCTGGACGGAGCTCTAAAGCTTCCTGAAACTGCTGAGAATGAGACAGAACCGATAATGTGGAGACTGAGGAAGAAGGGAAAAGGGGGTGATCTTCTTCTTCTTCGTCCTCATGTAGGAGACCACCTTATGGAGCTGGCTGTACATGACGTGGCTGAAGGAGATGCGCTGAGCGGGTGGAAACGGACCTAGGAAGTAGTCTAGTAAGGCACAATCCTCATCAGTAGCATCATGCGCCCCAGATGGGCGAATCTGATGACTGAGGATCTCTAGGAGAAGCCTCTGAGTCAGCGTGGGGAAGCTAGCGAAACGGGAGGACATCCTTCTCCTCCTCCCCTCTACGTCGGGTCCTCCGACCTACAACCTGAAGCCACCTAGACTTCGACCTCTGCAAGTACTCCTCTGTGAATCCTCGGATATCACCAGGACCATCCGGGATGTGCAGGAAAGAAGTGAATGTCGAGGGTGTGACCTCCACGGGGCGATGGCGTACATAAGAAGTAATGCTCACATCGCCCGCCCGGGCATTAGCATAAAATTCTCTAACTAAGTCCGGACTAAAGACTCCCGCCCTAACCTTAGGATCATCGAAAGTCCTAGCCTGGCAAATAGAGTATCCACCCCTGCAGCCTCTAGCACCGCAGGCTCAAATTTCCTCTCCATAATAAAGTCCTGCCCTGATCGAACCAGGCACGAGCCTCTACTGAGATAAAGCCGTCGTCCCGAAGACAAGGTGCAGAAGAAGATGATGCACGGGGGCAGTCACCACCACGTGTACGGACATACTAATATATTTTAAAATTAAAAGCAAACACATTAACAGCATAACAATAAAATATTAAATATTAAACAGAGTAATAATAACATGAAAATAATAGAAAATAACAGCATAAAATAAACAAAAATAGCATAAAAATTAAATAGAAAATAACAACAAAACGTTAATAAACAACATAGAAATTAATATCAAAATAGAACATTAATATTTAACATAAACAACTCCGTAAATTAATAAAAATAGAAAACAAGTTGAACAAAGAATGAAACATAAACAGAATAATTATACAACATAAATTCTGTCGAAAATTCGACAGTCTCCCCTAAAATTCTTCGTTTCTCCACAAAAAATTCAGTCAGATTTCAAGGTATTTAGTACCGTCACCAATCAAATCTATAAATAATAACCTATAATCATAATCTATATCGTTTAATAATCAAGGCTAAATAAAACTGAAAAATGCTAGTTTAACAATGGATTTTCGTAACTATCATTCTTCAATTTTCGAATTCAACAAAAACACCCAATCTAAGTGTAACAAGTGAAGATTTAACCTTGTGTATGTAGATTATGATTAATAGGACAAATTCGAGTGAAATCTAGCAAATTAAGTTCGAAATTTTCGAATTTGAGGAATTAGGGATTCGAAACTTCAGTCCTTAATTTCTCCTAATGTAGTTCATCAATTACAGATTTGAAGCTATAGAAACGTAGAGAATTGAAAAACGAAGATTTCGGTACTAACCTTGCTTAATTTGGTGGAGAAACGAGGAGGAAGTTGTGTCAAATTGTAGAGGAGGGCGATTCGCGAGGCTGTGCTCTTCTCTGTATCGGGCTCGAGTCTCTAATTTGGGGAAGAACAGATTGCAAAACGCGGCGTTTTTTTTTTGGAAGAATAGGCACGTCCGCCTGAAACGGGGCGGTTGTCCACGCGGACAACCCCCTGTTTCTTTTTTTTTCTTGCTTATACCTTATTTAAACAACAACAAAAAATAATAAAGTCATGAAATAATGGGTAGTAATAAAAATGACAAAAATTATAAGTTAGTTTAGATAAATAAAATTATAAGTTAGTAGTTATTTACATAAATTAAATGTTAGAGACAATGGAAATAAATGTTAAGGACAATGGAAATAAAGTTAGGACAATGGAAATTAAATGTTAAGGACAATGGAAATTAAATGTTAATAAGGGTTAGAAGTTAGATGTCAGAAGTCAGATGGCCAAAGTCAGGTGTCCAATGTCAGATGTCCAATTAATATTAACAGATTATTAGATAATTATTATTAACAAAATATAGTAGATAATTAATATTAACAATAAACAGAATATTATGGACATAATATTAACAGAGTAAAAAGAACAGAATATTTATAATTAACAGGTGAATAATCCGGGGCTTAGGAACTAGAATAAATCTAGTCCCCGGCAACGGCGCCATTTTGCAGACGTTATAAAGTGAGTGGTTAGAACAGGTGTAATTAACATAAAAGAAAGAAAAGAAATTAAAACTCAAAATAAACGTCGGGCTGCAAACAAATCCCGGTCGCAGTAGTATAGTGAAAATGTAAGCGACCGGATATCGAACCACGGGACTAATATACATATTATAGTACCTAAGCGTGTCACAAAGAGGGGGGATTAATTGACTTGTTTTTTATAAATATAAGGAAAGATAAAATAAACTAAATTAACAGATAAACTAAACGGGACTCTGGTTCAGATTAATATTATCTGCTCTTTCATGCTATTCCTACTGGTTTAATTATACTTGTTTGGCAAATTCCTTTAATTATCTTAAGGACTAAGTCATAGCCTCATAAGAACTCGTTTACCAGAAATGCTCGGTCTAATCAAGGTTCGAGCACTCTTATGTAAACGGACATTAAGTTCGAGGAAATATAATTGCATCTGAAAATACTAACTCATTAAATCATAATAGAGCTTTCTCCAGATTTACGGCTTAATCAACCTATCTATTTATCACCTGGTCTGATCAAAATAGACTTAGCAAGCAATTTAATAAACTCATGACATTTATTAAAAAGGCGAGAGATGAGCTTTAAGCGTAACAAACTTCATTAAATTAAAACCAGTAAAAACATTGCATAATTAATACAGAACATAATAATCATTCGCAAAGCATACGAACTCTAACCTAACATATTAAATAGTTTGGTCTTCTATTTAAATACGTGAGACTAGAGGTGAGATTAATGAGATGAAAAGAAAACAAATGGAGAAGCGGGAGATTAGAAATGAAAATGAACGAGTGAGTGAAAGTGTAGTGGTACGAAGATGGAATGATGGTGTGAATTGGAACTCCAGGAGGAACCACGGACGGAACCTCTGGAAGGACACCGGAGAAGGTAAGCTGAGCGTTGTATTTAGAGGAAGAAGAATCAGCAGAGGATAGAGGAAGAAGAATCAGCAGAGGAGCAGCTCATTGATGAGCTCGTTGATTGAAGCTTCACTGATTGTAGGGGACAGGAACAACGCGTGAGTATTTTTGGTAGGCGCCGTCTGAATCAAGTTGCAGAGCGAGTCGGCGAAGAAGAAACCCGTTCAGATCTGTATTTTTACACACGCCGCTAGATGTCCGCATGAAATAATAGGCGGTTGCATGGGCAATTTTAGTCACGTCCGCCTCCTCAAATGAGGCGGTTGCATGGGCGGTATGAATTGTGTCCGCCTAACCTCGTATCCCTCTCTTGTCCGCCTCCACGTCCTTTGTTTATGGGGCGGTTGCATTGAGTTTGTCCGCCCCCTAACGAGGCGGTTGCCTCTATCTTCTCCATTCTAGTGTTGTCCGCCCCCTAATGAGGCGGTTGCATGCAAATCACGCGCATGTCCTCCTCCACGTGACTTCTTTAATCCCTTATAACATATATAATGTTTTAGGTATTTTTCCTACAATTTAACACATAAAATACATCAGTTAATATAACAACATAATTATAGGAAAAACCCTAGATAAGTGAGAAACATTACTAAAAATGCTACAAATATAGGGTGATTAAACCCTAATAAGTCTATATGTTTTGCACTTATCAGCGAAGAAGATAACCCGTTCCAGATCTGGATTTTTACACGCGTCCGCTTGTTGTCCGCTTAATTTCATGCGGTTCTCTATCACGTGCATGCTCTCACGTCCGCATATTATAAGGCTGTTGCATGTATGTCACGTCCGCCTATTGTAAGGCGGTTCCTTGGGTGGTTGTGACTCTCTTGTCCGCGTAATAGAAGGCGGTAGTAGAGGCGGTTCGATGCATATGTCCGCATGCACGTCCTCACAATATGAGGCGGTTGCCTCTATGTGTTGTCCGCCTAACCCTAGGCGGTTGCAGGGGCGGACACACCTCTGTTGTGTGCTCCATTCGTGACCTTTGTTTAATCCCAAAAATGCTACAAATTATAAGGTGATTAAACCCTAATAAGTCTATATGTTTTGCACTTATCAGAGAAGCTGATTGACAATGGGAGAGTTGGAGAGTCATCTGGCACCGTCAACCAAGGAAGAAGACAATGTACACTGGGAGAGCGCTGCGATAGAAGGGCTTGGTACCGCCCGCCGTGAGTGATAGGTATGAGAGTTTTTACTGACTTATCTAAAAAAATAATTAGTTATAATGGCATATATTTAGTGACTCATATTTTTATTAGTCAGTAAAGTCTAAGTTAATATTAATTTTCAGTCAGTAAATATAGTGCTATATTGACATTTGTATAATAAAGACTGATTGATTTTTATTAACACAATATATGTCGGCATAAACCATTACTAGTGACACATAATTAAGTGTCACAATAAGTGCGTGTCACTACAGTGCATTATTCTTGTAGTATAAAAAGGAAAACAATAAGCATTTAGGCATAGAGTAAGCATTAAGAGCATTGGAGAGCAAAAGAAACGACATATTTCTAGAAAATTTTTGACATAGTCTCCACCGTTTTTTTTCTTTTCCCCGGTTCTAAGAATCTCCATAAAATCAACCAAAAGGTTGTCAGTCAAGTAATTGAGCATCCCAATAGCACAATTCAACCACGGAGTTCAAAACATGTGCTTGCACACCGAAGAAGTTTTTTCAAGAAGCAAAATTTTGTTCTAGTGTACAACAAAAAATGTTAAAATAAAAGGCAAATCACAACACAAAAAGTTAACTAAGATATAATGTAAAAAATGAAACTTACCATTAGTCAGAGATGCCTAGTTTAGAAATAGAAAACCCATACACAATTGAATATTATCTGCATTAAACAAAAAGTATTAAGTTAGTATAGCAAACACACAAAACTGATATAAAAGAGTGCATATGGACCAATGAAGCTGAGTATCAAAATTTAGAGTAAAGACTTAATACTATCAAAGCACAAAAAGACCATTATTTTATTAAAACACGATAAAGGTTCACTTTGTCCCGTTAAGAATCATCAACATTCTTGGAACAACTAAAGTTTATCCAAGTAGAGGTTATCAAATGCTTATTGAGCAACAAATAAAATTAAGTGTACACCTCGACACATTAAATAGTTTTATTCTCATAAGTTATATTTGAATAATATTAAATCAAAACTACTTGTGATAACTTTAAGAAAATATATATTGAAATACACAATTCTCTAAGAAATTAAATTCTAAACATTTCAACAACATTTGACTGGAAAGCAGAATCTCAAAGCATCTCGTTATAGTTTGAGTTTGAATAATTTCAAAAATTCCGCAACAATTATATCACATGTTTTTTCTTTAGAAGATAGTCCCTTTACTTTTCATTTCTCTAGATCAGATATCAGAAGTCGTTAACAGCTATTATAAGAAGATAAAATCATGTTCTCATGCTATCAAATTGAAGTATTGAAATAGGCTCGATGGAGATCAAACCACAAATCTTTGTTTGTATTATATTTAACAGCGAAGCAAACCGGCCTTAATAGTCAGAAACTTCATTAAATACGATAAGGAATTAACACAGAGATACTAAAAATCCAGGATCACAAAGGATCGAACCTTTAACAAATTAGCAACTACAATTAGCTGTATGGGAGATGAATCTCTAATTACCTTCCCAAATACATTAGGCTCTCCCCTTCCCTGATAAGCTGAAGGTAACTTAACAGCTCCGCTTCCTGTGGGGTGAATTGAAATTATATCCATTTTACAACTTTACCTGCAAGAATAGACCCAAAACTTGATTTCTTCAGTGGAAGAAGATAATAAACAGAAACACGCCACGCGTAGGACCTTAATCTTGTTTTGAAGTGATAGTAACAGAGCAGACAGAGTTGAGACCGACGGCGCTTCACTTGATATCAGATGGTAGACAGAAACTTTAAAAGCAAAGTATACGGATAGGCTTACCCAGACATGCAGTGGAAACCTTGAGATCGATATTGGTTTTATGGGGGTAGATCCGAGTTGACCTTTAGGTTTGATAGTTGGTTGGGGTTTGAGATGGTTGTGCAGAACTGATGGCATAAGATTGAAACAGAGACAGATCGATCTGCAGAAACGAGCCAGAGAGAAGAAGAGAACAAGATATCGAGAATGGAAACGGCTCTCTGTATCGACTTCACTCTTTTATTGAATAGGCAGCTGAGCCCTAGCTGGTGATACAGCGGGCAAGAAAAGAAACGACACCGTATAGAAAAAACACACTAAACTATCAAACAGAAACAGACTCAACAGATTATCATATATATCCCACAACTACTGTATTGAAAAGAAGATCTGTTTACGAAAAAAAATAAAAAGAACATCAACTTCAACTACCTAAATCCGCGAAGAGACGGCATTTTGTAGGAACGTATTTCCTTCAAAATAACCTATCCATGCATCAGTACATTGGAGAGAATGACAATTTTTTATAAATTGAAGAGGAATACAATCATCTTCATTTGACACAGTGTGTTGTTCCTTCTCCAAATTTGATCAGCAATTCATCAGTTTCTACTTCAGTAATGAGTGAGAGGCAGAGATAGGTTTTTGTGAGGGTTTTTAGTACACAAAATAAAAGGTAAATTTACAGTAATTTAAAGAATGTTAGCAAAGCATTGACAGCGCAAGTAAATTAAAATCAATGTTTCGATTCAATTAATTTTCTATCAACAGTTCAACAAAAGAAAATTAACCAACTAACCAAAGTCTCCTATTCACGAAAAATATGACAACTCCTTGATATTTAGAATTTGGAATTTAGAATTGACTGCTCCTCTTAATTGTTTCTTTCTCATTATTCCAATCTAGAGCCAATTCTCATTCGTTCTTCCCTATCACAATCCGCTCAACATCCCACCACAAATACATATACCAACAAATACTTTCGTTGATAAAGGTTGTTATAACAAACAAAAATAATAACACATATACCAACAGATTATTCGGTTAGTAAAACCTCATTATCACTAGAAATATCAATAGTGCATCTTCTAACTCCAACCTACATCAAATCAGAACATCTCCTAAAACGAACATGAATGACCTCTATTGGATAAATAAATATATAAAAAGATATCATTTACATGTAACATATATATAGTCTACAAAATTAAGTAGAGGGACCCAAGGTCACTTCAAAGTTAATCTACATTGTCTATCAGAATTTAATGAACTGTGTAAAGACCACAACTTTATGAAACAAGGTTATTATTTTGATCCATAGTAAAACTTGTACAACTTAGCAGGTTCTTCTTTCAACCTTGTCAGTCATGTCTTCCAATTCAACTTCAAATGCACATTCTTGTATAGGTGCTTTTCTTCTTCTCATGGTGATTAGCAATCTGCATAACCACTGCCAACTTAAATAGTGGGTTGAATACTATAACATCATAAAGAATTCTCCACCATAGTGTATATTTAACGAGAAAAAACGAACAGCAAACCTTTTTTGATGCTGCAATTTCGTCAGTTAGAAATTGGAATCTACAATTAAGGCAGATGGCACTTGATGCTTCTAGCAGATTCACGACTAGAACGTCTAACAAACAATCGCTCGTGAGAATTAGATTTGAGCTCAAACTCAACTCTTGGACCTGGACAGAAAAGCAATGACATCTGTTCAGATAGAAGAAAATGAATACAGATATATATATATATATATTAATTTGATAGCGATGAGACATTTAAAATTATGCATTTAATCGAACCAGATGATATAGATTAAGGAATTCAACATAAAAAACAGTATCATATGTTTTCACTATTTAGTTGTCCTGTTAGCTTTTTATTAAGATGTCTTGGGCTACCATATATAAAGCTGCCAAGGATGTTAACCATGGAACTTGAAAATACCGTTAACTACATGAATAAATTTGAATTATCACATGTAAAGCTAAATCTTTGTCCACATGCTATGAAGTTAATGTGGACAAGAGCTTTAGTCTGTCAGTTTTCCATATTAAGTTAATATAACGAAGAAGAAAACCAAAATGCACTAATGAGAGAAAACAAAGATTAGAAATCATACTTGTTGGTGAGAAAAATGATCGGCATTAATGAAGGAAATTAGAGCATTTGAGACGGTCAGTAGGAACTTCAAGCCTTTTACTGCTACTTTTTTGCTTGAAAACTCGACATTGTAGGTTTTTTTTACATAACTGCTATAGAGCTGCAAGTTAAGAGCAACCTAGAGTTATAACTAAAATACAACTATAAACACTAGTACGCTCAAGGCCTAACTATTTAAGAACTAAAAAAATATAGTGAAAATGAGGAATTCTCTCATCAAGTAACTCACTAATAACGTAGCAGTTGTTTCCTCATGTATAGAAACTAACAATCAACAATTCATAGCTCAAGATGATGAACTTTTTACACATGAAAGCATCAAAAGTGGCTGGTGTGTTTAGACAAACTCTCCTGAAGTTTTAACAATACAACTAAAAGTAAAGTTATTTGGCTAAGGTATTGTATTTCTAGAAGGTCAAAACTACCTAGTTCAAAACAAAAACATATACCGGTATACTTTACTCCTAGCATTCAACTAGAAGAAAGATTTATTAGAAGAAGAAACCTTCAAAATAACTATAGTTTTCAAATGTAATTTTTTTTTGATAAGTGCTAGGAACCCCAGTTACAAAGGTAATACTTCGGCATATAGTCTTTCTCGTCAAAATAAAAAGAAAAGATAGAAAACAAGAAAATTATACTATATAAATAAAAGAGTAAACAAATTTCTAGAAGATAAGATAACATGGTCTGGAGGAAGACTCTCATGGCGGCACCATTCCTAACACCTCCACTTGACCATCCCAGCTGCATCTGACCATGAAAGGAGGGTATCTTCAAAGAGAAGCTTGTTACGCTTATTCCAAATAACCCAAGTCCTCCATGCCTCTTGTTCTGAGGGAGTCATTACCACGTTTTCGATCACTACCCCGAAAAACTTCATTAAAATCGTCTGCCAATGGAACTGGGCTATTGAAATTATGACTCAATATCTGTCTTCGAGCCTTGGGCTGGGTTGGTGCGTATACAAAAACTACACAGCCCACAAATGAGTTAGTAGGCCATGATACTTCGATCACTATCCATCGTTCTTTCTGGCAAGAATTTTGGATGTTTACAACACTGGGATTCCACATGACTACTAGGCCTCCAGATTGATCGGATGCGGGGACTTCTATCGTGTTTACATATTTCCTTATCCCCAAATATAGTGCCACCTATCTAGTGGCTGCAACCGGTGAGTTTCTAGAACTGCCATTATGCTTGACCCGACCTCCTTTACTTCTCATCGTAGCATTGCCCACTTCTCTTTTCTGTTGATGCCTCTGATGTTTTAAAATGATATTAGATTTGCCATTTGGTTGACTGTTGATCTTGCCCTTAACCCTCTTGCTTCGTCTCAAAATATGGACAAAATTTTGAATGGACGTTTCTGGACTAGGATAGTGACAATTAAGAGATTTACTAAAGTCCAAACACTTTTTGGCTTCAACTAGAGTTTTCAAATGTAATTAGCGATAGATTTTTCTAGATTCAAGCAATAATTAAGAAAATGTAGTTGCACATTGACATACCATCATGGAATATATCGAGCGCATTGTTTGGACCAGATGTACACACTACTAAGACCCACTATTTGCTCCTTAGGCGAGGAACTCTAAAATCTATCAATTATCAAATTCAAGCCGAACTAAGATAACATGGCAAAAAAATCTTTGCCCTTAAAGCCATGAATTTTATCCTTGATCTTCAAAAAATAAATAAAAGGTAGAAACTTTAGGCATAATACAGCTGTAAATACCATTAACTAATAGGTATCGCCTCATCCTACCCTGACTAATTCAATAAAAATAGAGATACGAAAAATGCATTCAACTAGAAGTAGAAGCGTAGCAGTAATATCCCTACCTCAAATATAATGGAAATTAAAGTCTCATTTAATGGCAGGAACACTAAAATAACCCAGTTAGATATTACGTTGATCAAGTTTAGGTGAGTTCTGCACAAGATGGAACCCATATATATAAGAAAAAGATAGAAGATAGAGGAGATTACAATGTGAGAAATAGCTTGATAATCCAGGATCTCAACCCAAGTTTCATTAGAAATTTCAATATAATCTTTTATAGCCTCTTACCTTTTAGAATTTGTGCCGATAGTTCGACAGCTTGTTCCACCAATTTGGATACAACATAAACTATCAATGAAATACCCCAAACTATAAAACATGGATTAAATATCTAATCACATTAATAAGGCCTAAACATGCCTTAAAAAGTCAATTGAGAACAACAGTGGTCAACACAAGCAAGATATTGCACCCTTTGACTGTTTAGGGTAAATACATACCCAAATGAACTTCTTAGGACCTAAAACTTTGTCCTAAGCATTAACACATATAGTAACATATTACAATTGTTGGAAAGCACTCCAACACATAGAACAAGCATTTACATGCTTCAAGGTCAAGTAGGGAAAAAATGTGCTCTAAGGAAACCTTAAAGGTCTTATGACCTCTATTTGATATAAGATTTGATTCCTAATATCAAATATCATGTAAGGAACACAACAAAACTGTTCTCAAAGAAAACTAAGCTCAGAAACACCTTGCGACACAAAATGTGCGCTAAAACACCTTAAAACATGTTTTTGTGTATGAGCTCTAAGATAATGACTTTTTGTCACTTTAAAGACTAGATTACATTCTTTATAACATTAATGTGACATGATAGACTATATTATAAAGTCTAAATCAAAGTTTAAAAATAAAATCAAAATGGGTAATTTTGGATGAATAATACCCAAAAATAACATTTAATTACTTAACTTAAACTATGGTCAAATGTCATCCATTGACCAAGCTGTCCATTGCCGACCCATATGAGCTGTCAAACCCACCCATTAAGCAACCTCTAAACAAATATCTAGCCAATCCCCTAAACAAAGGATCTTAGCCAACTAATGAATCACCATTTACTATTGATAATTAACATTAAAGTAACATAAAAGCAAAAATAGCTTTTTATTTCATTGCTTTGCTTCCCAGCCGACACCAAGCTTGGCTCATCCTCTCTTTTGCTTCTCCAAAACCGGAGGAAAATACCAAGTTCGGAAAGAGAACAACCAATTGACATAGGTAAGCTTATTAAGCCATTTATGTTCATTCTCTTCACATTCTTTCCTCTTTCAATGGAGCTACGCATAAAAACCATTTCCATCCATGGTTTTAGGTTGTGTTGGAGGTTTTAAAAGGAGGGTGAATCTCGGCTGTAACAAGGGAAGGAGGTGGAGAAATCTAATCTTGTTCTTAAGGTAAAAATGTGCTTTAAGCCACTTATCTTTTGATTCCCTTCAATTCCGGTTGTGAAACTTTGTTTCCTAGGCTTATTATCTTCATCTTAACATACTTATTCAGTTGGTATATCAAGAGCTTAAAGGATAGCCAAATCCAAGCCAAAAAACACCATTTTTGGCATTTTAATCAGGGTAAAAATTAGCCATCTTCTAATCCGAGTTATACCAGTTTTAAAGCTTGGTTTAGTAGCTCTTTTTATGCTCTTTACCTTCTGTATAAATAGGCCGAAGATCATCCATACTTGCCTTGGTATTCTAAGGTAAAATTTACCTTGAAATGTACATTAAACACTTATTATGATTAGCTCTTGCTTGGAGACTAATCATGCCTTAATTGCTGTTTGAAAACATGTAAATAATGCTGTGGAAAACTTATCTCCAAACAGCCGTGCCAAACAAGGCCTAAACTTGGCAAAAACAAGGTATATAATCACTTAAACCTACACTTGGTATATTAATATGTGTTTATACATATGTGTATATATATGTCGTGAGTGAATGAGTTTATTAAGGTCTTATTTTGACCTTAGGTGATTAAGGAATGGTTTAGTAAATTTATATAAGTAATTAACTAACATAATTGTCAAATTAAGACATTATGTGGAAAATTGGTAAATATGGAAAACTATGTGGTAAGGCCGAGAGTTTAAAGAATTTTTGGGCATTTATGTGTAATTTATTTTATAAGCTAATGTTGTAATAAGGCCATGTACTTTAGGCCATTTATTTATGTATTTATAGGGTTTTAATTAAGTTTAGGTGATATATAAGTATTACCGCATATTATAAGGGTCTAAACCATAATTAAATTAAATTTGGGGGCTATATAATAATAAAGCCGAAAATTGGAGGTTAAAAGGATTTAAAATAAAGATTATAAGATTTTATAAAGTTTTGGGGTTAAATGGTAATTTCTGAAAAGTATGGGTACAAACCGTGATATATGGAAGTTAATGGTCAGGCAATATTAAGGAGGTCAACCTTGACCATATGGTAGGCTTTGACCAAATTAGATAAGTTAAATAACTTATTAAGGTTTTATAATAAGATAAGTATTTAATTGTAACAATTTTATAACATATGTGGTAAATATGTTATTACCGAAACTAAAGGGTGTAAAATGGTATTATAAACACCCATGGGCTATTAGGAATTTTTAGGAATTTATTTGGTTGATTTTGGAATTAGAATAAACTATATATGTAAATATATAGTTATTATGTCATTATGACACTTTGGAATAAAAGATGTGGTGGAAATGTAAAATACCAAAGTATATGGTTAGTAAGGGTAAATATAACCCTTAGGTGAAATTTGGGATGTTTATAATAATATAGAGTATTTAATAAGATATATGTATAATGTATAGTTTTAATGTTATTATAAAACTATATGTTATAAATTGGGCCAAAATGGCAATTATAGAAATGGTGGTTAAGAAAATAATATAGAAAACGTAGGGTCTGTTCGCAATTTTTAAATAATATATAAACATAGGTTAATTATTATTAAGGTTTAAAATGGTATATTTATATGGTTATTAACATGGTATAAATTTGGGGGTGATTTTGTAAATAAGGAGGAAACTATGGATTATGGAAAGAATAAGGATAAATGAATATGCCTATGCGGCAATTAATATTGTTTTGTATAAAAACTTAGGTTATAAATTAAAGGGAATGAAGATATCATATTATGTTTTTTTTGATATTAGTTATGGTACATTACATAATGTTATGTGGTCAAATAGATTAAATGAAATAAAGGGCTGTGTACCGAATTATAAGAGTTGGAAAAAGAATTTTAGACTATGGTCTATAATGTTTTAAATGTTATAAACAATGTTTATTGTAACACCCCATCCATAACCTTAACACTAATCAATAATCGCAGCGGAAATCATTACTTAAACATATACCAAAAAGGGCGGTGTTACACGCCGTTAGCCACCCACGTGGCTAACTAGGCTGTTACTTACAATGTATCGGTCTGATACGAGAATGCCGAGCATAATTACAACCTTACAAAATCACCTATCCAAAAAGAATGACAATATACCGAGTGTAACTATTCAAACATCACCAACTGGCTTTACATCCACAAAAGTAAACGACCTCGAGTGTACAGACACTACTCGGGTTCAACATCCAAAAATAACAAAACATCAACAACCTAGGATCTAAAGCCATTCTGCTTCCTCGATCCTCATCCTGCAAATAAACATAGCCCCCAAAGGGGGTCAGCAACCTTTTGCTGGCATGGTTAACGTGCAGCCCGCTGACTACCGGGATACACGCAACTATTTGTCGTTATAACATGGCGTTGATTTTATCATACAACATGCATATACATAACAGAAATTTTTGCAGAACAATAACAACACATGCATAGTGGAAACAATTCACTTTAGGTAACAACCAACATGGTTAGTCAACTTGTAAGCCTAGAGAATGTCTTCATCCTCATGTTAAGCTTAACACATATCACATTACTTTTGTTAGTTAGATGAATAACTTAACTTGAAAGATGAGACGAGCGTAGTGACCCGAACACATCAACACATAATTTCCCCCTAGCCCGAGTGGAAGTCAGGTAGGTAGCTTTGGCTAAGCTATGGGAGGTCGAATTCCCCATAAAAGGAAAACTACCCTAACATAAGGAGAGAGTCGAATCTGATTCAGATGTCGACACCCATACATACACGCGTGACCGGAACGACCGGATTCCTCACTCCCCGGTTAGCACTCGTTAGAAGTCCCACAATGGGAGCTTAACATAATCTCACACAAGTAAGTGTTTAAGTCCAGTTAGACATGCAAGGGAAGTAAGGCATAATATAGCAACACGCATCACAACCAAACACATATAGCCGGGTTAGAACGTTCCTTAGGTTGGGAACGTTGTTACCGGATACCGTTCTCTTACGTTTCTAGACTGGGGTTAATTAATGGTTAGCACGCATTCGAGGTTACCGGTATCGGCACGTACACGTCACATTAATAATAAGAACTGTAAACTCGTTTCATGATTTAATCTTACAAGGTTGTAAACACACAGAAAAGCAAACAGCACACAAGCCGGTGTAAACCGGTAGGCAACAGACTGCAAGAAAACCATACCTTGGTCCTTGCCGCTCTAGTGTTCCACCGTACGTGGTTCCTAAACACGATTGATAACGTCGGTCATTAATATACGAGACCTTTATTAATTTATCACTTCACTTGCCTTGTTTATTTTTCTTTCACACTTAATTATGATTTTCCATTTTTTAGTTGTTATTATAACCCACCTATATGTCCTAGACAAACCCCCGCAAACGGAAGTCAAAACGGGGCTTAAACGAGCAATTTATGTTGAAAACTGTGACATGTCCGAACTTGTGTCCGGACATCAATGTTCGGACACAAGTCGAGACTTGAAAGGTGAAAACTGGCGTTTGTCCAAACTTGTGTCCGGACATAAGTTCGGACACAAGTCGAATGAAAATCTGGAAAATTTTTCAACCGTCCGAACTTGTGTCCGGACATATAAGTTCGGACACAAGTCGAATGAAAATCTGGAAAATTTTTCAACCGTCCGAACTTGTGTCCGGACATATAAGTTCGGACACAAGTCGAATGAAAATCTGAGAAAACTCTTTCAAGTGTCCGAACTTCCAATGTTCGGACGGAAGTCCGGACACACCTAAAACTCCGAAAAAAATTTCCGCAACGAGGCATGTCCGAACTTCCAAGTCCGGACGGAAGTTCGGACGTGCCTGGAAGTTCATAAAACAGTGGCGTTTTCTACACAAAAATACACCCAAACCATACACAACTTTTGGCATTATCTCCCATGGTTATTACATGTTTCCCCCACATTATTTAGCCCACCAAAACACTTTGACCACACTCATTCCAAAACACAATTTTGTATACAAATCCCATCATTTAACAACAACACCACAATGCACACAACCCTTAAAGTTTGGCACTTAAACAACAACAAATTAAGCACTGAATTTCCTCATATTATTAGCAACACCTGCACTTCACTGAGCATTTATATTTGCACAAACATAAACACCCTCATACATCACACACTAGTTTAAGGTAGGTTAATTACCTTTGGGTTTCTTTTCAAAACTTTCCTCTTCTCTTCACTTCTTGTTCCTCAATCGGTACTCAACCGGATAATTTGCTACACTAATGACCAAGCCAAGATAGCCACAATGAGTATTTAGGGTTTATGATTCCATCAACCCTAGAATTTAGAATTTGCTTGAACACATTGGAGGGAATTACCTTCTATTTCAAAATGAAATGTTTGGCAATGGAAATAGGGCTAGCTCCAGCTCCTCTTGAAGATTTAACAAGCTTGAATATGAAGAGAAACAATGGTGTTCAACACACATAAAA
Source organism: Limonium bicolor (assembly GCA_023374045.1). NCBI lineage: Eukaryota > Viridiplantae > Streptophyta > Magnoliopsida > Caryophyllales > Plumbaginaceae > Limonium > Limonium bicolor. The sequence continues at coordinate 177,157,743 of CM041779.1, read as the reverse complement.
ATCGGTTACCCTAAAATGGGGGAATGAACAGATTTTTGAGTTACTTCTTACCTTAGCACAACAAGGAGATGATGGGCTTCAAGAATATGAAGTTTCTTCTTCAAAATGTAGTACACCCATGGAAATGAAGTATGGTGTTTTGAGATTTTGAAAGGTACAAATAATCCCCAAGGTGAGAGGAGTATTTTGGTGAAAGAATTTCTTGATTTGGAGCTAGAATGAAGAAGTTACAAGGAGATGAAGTTGGGTTGTTTTGTTGGCTTGCAAATCGCCATGGTTAGCAACAAGAAGAGAAAAAGAGAGTGGGTGAGGGGGAAGGAACCGTGAGTGAAGAGAATGAGGGGGAGAGAGAGAGGTGTGAGAGGAGTTAGTGTGTGAGAGAGTTTTATTATTTGTATTTTAGTGGGTAAAGTGAAATTAATGGAATAGAGAGGGGAATAAAATCTGATTTTATTTTACAATGTGAGAGGGTGGCACTTGGTCATTAGCAGATAACACCCGTTAATTCCCGAACTGTCAGTTTTAACAGTTCGGGTCCGATTTCCGGAATATATTTTTGATTCTAAAAATTCTTAGACTTTAATTAGTATATAATTATAGTTATAAAATCAACTATAATTTATACAAGTCCGTTTTAAACGTTTAAGGTCACGTTTTTCGGTTTCTCGAAAAACGTGTTTTAAAGTCTCGTTTGTGCTTTTAATCCATTATATGGATTCGTTTCCTTCGGGAATTTCTCCCACATGTTCGTAGTGACTAATTAGGTCTTAAAATATATTAATTATGTAATTAACTAACATATTAAGGTTTGGGGTATTTCAATCTACCCCCCTTAAAAGAACTTTGTCCCCAAAGTTCACACTTCCCACATGCATCTTAAATATTAGGACACGGGGGTTACTTCTAAAACAACATTTCATAACAACATACTTTACATAGCATTAGACTCAAGGTCTCCATAACAAAACATTACTTAGACTTAAAAGTCTATAACATAACAACATAGACATGTATTCCAATACATGCCGTACATACATAACCGAAACGGCTCTACCCCCCTTAAATAGGGGTACGCCCCGTACCCTATACATGCAAATACTAAGAAGTAAACAATGACGGGTACTTCGCCCTCATCTTCTCCTCCAGCTCCCAGGTGGCCTCCTCGACTTCCTGGTTAGACCAGAGGACCTTCACCAATCTCACAGATTTATGGCGAGTGTCTCGAGTCTTAGTGTCCAGGATCCGTACGGGAGTCTCCACTGATCGCATGGTCGGCTCTAATGTTAGCCTCTCGGGCTGAAGTACATGAGACGGATGAGACATATATTTCTTCAACTGGGACACATGAAATACATCATGTACCTTGCCCAGCTCAGCAGGTAAATCAAGTCTGTAGGCTACCGGGCCTATCCGCTCCGTCACAACGTAAGGCCCCACATATTTCGGGCTCAACTTGCCTTTCTGGCCAAAACGGAATACTCCCTTCATGGGGGATACTCTAAGGAATACCTGATCGCCCACGGCGAACTCCAGGTCGCGTCTGCGCACATCGGCGTACGATTTCTGCCTATCCTGAGCTGCCTTCATGTTAGCCCGGATTTGGCGAACTTCTGCTTGTACTTGCTCTAAATACTCAGGTCCTATGATGACCGTCTCACTCGACTCATCCCAGCATAATGGCGTGCGGCATGGTCTACCGTACAAAGCCTGGAAGGGAGACATCTTGATCGACGCGTGGTAACTGTTGTTGTAGCTAAACTCGATCAGATGTAACTTATCAATCCAGCTGGTCTGAAAGTCAAGTGCACATGCACGTAACATATCCTCAAGCGTCTGTATGGTGCGCTCACTCTGACCATCTGTCTGTGGGTGAAACGCCGTACTCAACTTCAGTTCGGTACCAAGTGCTTCCCGTGTACTTCTCCAATACCTCGAGAGGAATCTGGTATCCCTATCAGACACGATAGTCTTCGGTACTCCATGATGTCGTACTATCTCACGGTCGAAGAGCTCTGCTAGCTTCGCCACTTTCCAGGTGTCCTTCATCGGAATGAATCGGGCCACCTTGGTCAGTCGGTCAACAACGACCCATATCATATTCAAGCCTCCCCGAGTAGGCGGAAGCCCAACAACGAAGTCCATGGAAATATCATGGAACTTCCATTCAGGAACGGGCATTGGCTGTACCATGCCACCAGGACGACGGTGCTCAAACTTGACCTTCTGGCAAGTGAGACACCTAACAACATAATCTGTCACATCTTTCTTCATACCGGTCCACCAGAAATATCTCTTCATACCCTTGTACATCTTTGAAGCTCCGGGGTGAATAGAAGTAGAAGAACAGTGTGATTCACTCAATATGCGCTCCTTCAGCTCAGCGCTACTTCGTGGAATACAAAGTCGGCCATTCAGCCTGATCAAACCATCATCATGAAGTCGGAAGTCATACTTCTGACCTTCGAATGTGCCATCGATAAGCTTCTGTTTGATCTCTTGCATGTACTGATCTGACATCTGAGCACTCCGCACCTCTTCAACCAAGCTAGAGTGAGAGATAAGCGAATGGAGAGAGTGTGCTCGGCGACTCAATGCATCAGCTACAATGTTTGCTTTACCTTCCTTGTACTGAAGGTTAATATCATAATCAGTAAGGAATTCAACCCATCTTCTTTGCCTCATGTTCAACTCCTTCTGAGTGAACAGGTATTTCAAGCTCTTGTGATCTGAATAAATCGTCACATTCACTCCATACAAATGGTGTCGCCATATCTTCAATGCGAAGACAATGGCACCCAATTCTAAATCATGCGTAGGATAATTTTCTTCATGTCGCTTCAACTGTCGGGAGGCGTAAGCCACGACCTTCCCGTGTTGCATCAAAACACAGCCCATACCTTTACCTGACGCATCACAGTACACCTCAAAACCATCAGTACCCTCTGGTATAGTAAGAATTGGTGCAGAAGTCAAAGCATCCTTGAGCTTCTGAAATGAGCTCTCACAGTCCACAGTCCAATCAAACGGTGCATCCTTCTTCGTCAAGGATGTCAACGGTTTCGAAACACTAGAGAAATTCCTCACAAACCTCCGATAATAACCTGCCAGACCGAGGAAGCTCCGAATGTCGGCAACCGTCTTCGGTCTAGGCCAGGTGCGCACAACATCAATCTTGGCCGGATCCACAGTGATCCCGGCCTCAGAAATAACATGACCAAGAAAGGAGACTTGGTCCAACCAAAATTCACATTTTGAGAACTTCGCATAAAGCTGGTTCTCCCTCAACGTCTGCAACACACTCCTCAGGTGAGCTTCATGCTCCACCTTGGACTTAGAATAAATGAGAATATCATCGATGAAGACAACTACTGACCTATCCAACTGATCTCGAAACAAACGATTCATCAAGTCCATAAACTTTGCTGGTGCATTAGACAACCCAAACGGCATGACCGTGAATTCATAGTGCCCATATCTGGTACGGAATGCGGTCTTCTCTATATCACTGTCTCTGATAGCAATCTGATGGTAACCCGATCGCAGGTCGATCTTAGAGAACACAGATGCACCTCTCAGCTGATCAAACAAATCATCGATACGTGGCAATGGGTAACGGTTCTTCACCGTCACAGCATTCAGCTCTCTGTAGTCGATGCAGAGGCGGAGACTCCCATCCTTTTTCTTCACAAAAAGGACTGGTGCTCCCCATGGTGAAACGCGTAGGGCGGATAAATCCCTTGTCAAGCAGGTCTCTCAGCTGCTCCTTGAGCTCAGTCATCTCAGCTGGAGCCATACGGTAGGGCGCCTTCGCTATAGGTCCGGTGCCCGGTACCAAGTCAATCTCAAACTCAACTGCCCGTGTAGGCGGCATGCCTGGGAGCTCCTTAGGAAAGACATCAGGAAACTCCGACACAACCGGCACATCTGGGCTAAACTCAGGGTCTCTCTCTATGTCGTGGACGTAGCAGAGGTATACATCATTCTTCCTTCTGATTTCGTGATACATGGCCATGGCGGAGATGATCTGTGTCGAAGGCTCCCTGGGCCTCTGGCGGTATGAAATGGCAACCCCAGACGGACTCCTAAGAAGCAGACGGTGCTCGGCACATAGGATTCTACCCTTGTACCGCTCCAACCAGTTCATTCCGACAATTACATCAAACCAAGCCCGTCGAACTCTATCAAGTCGATCGGGAACTCTTCATTCTTAATTCGAACGGTGGCATCTCGGTAATAACGGGTGCATCTGATCCGCTCCTTAGACGGGAGAGTGACTAGGAAGTCAGGCATCTCCTCCCCGTCTAGCCCCAGTCTCCTCGCAAATGAGAGTGAGACAAATGTATGTGAGGCTCCAGAGTCAAACAAGATCGACGCATCCACGCCATTCACTGGGAAGGTACCGGTGAGGATAGTGCCGCTTCTGCCGGCCTCTGCCTCTGTACACACACTCAGTGTACCTTCCGTCCCGAGTGCAGCGCCTAATTTATTTCATAAACTTGATAAGTATATTGGTAACAACACGGGTGGAATGCTTAAGAATTCACTGCTTTACTCATAAAACTCATCGTTACATCATGATGGTATTACATTGGCTACATAGCTTGATAACTTAGCATACTTACTGCATCACATACTCGACATACAACTGATTTCACACTTTACATGATTACTCATAACTTCAAAACTGTCTAAAGGTTAAGTTCAAACGTCCAGGTTTCATGTGTGTGGCATTGATTATTGTCGGAGGCGCTGTGTTCAACTTGATCTTCTTGATACCATGATACAGCATCCTCGACTGCCCACCCATGATTAACACATCTCCAGACTCCAATACTAACTTCCTTGCGAGGTCCGCACGCTTCTGCTCGCCATACATAAACTGCGGTGTCACCAATGGACCAAGACACCACGGGTACTCCCTTACTAAGAGACTCGGGTGACTCGTCTGTCTTGTCTTGGTGTAAATCCAACCTTCCACCTTTTTGGTAGAAATTGGCAATACACAAATCTGCACGGATACTTGGGATTTGTCCCGGTTCAACTTGCTGAGCAATTCCTACGGTGTGGTTAACAACCACAAGGAACTCCTCAGGTATACTCGGTATGGTAGCTCCATCTTCAGCTCGTGTGTCCTGATATGACTTGGTGTAAGGATTCCAATCCTTACCCATGCACATCATCTTTAAGTTCATTTTCGCTCCACTTGGGTATTCGGGTGTGTAGAAACCTCCAGGTGCTGCTCCAAGCTCGTCGCATCGTCGAATGACATGGATTTGTGCTTCGGGTGTCAGGTATCCTTTCAATAATATCATACCTGGTTGGATAACCTGACACTGTTCTGTCGGATAGTCGGCAATGTCGATGGTGGTATCTCCGGGGTTCGGTGTGGGTGGGATTGGATAGCAAATATTGAAGGTTCCTAAGGTTTATAAATATCTAATTTAGGTGGTTTTCATATTATACTTCAACTCGTTATTCATGTGGTTATTCATTTAGACCCACTAACACACATGCATGGAAATGCGGTAAGCAATCACTTATCTTACTTAACGGTTTAAAAGGGGGTACCTGGTCTAGAAGACGATCCTGGTGCCTCTGACCGGTCCACCACGTTCAATGCAGCCTTGCCTGCTCCCGGCCCCTTCCCCTTCTGGGAATCAGTATTTCCTTGCCCCGAGGATGGCTGATATGTAGCTTTCGGGCCCTCAATGGTAGCAGTGGCCTTACCCTTCCATTGCCCTCTAGGCCTATAGTTTCTGCCATCGGGGTTGCTGTAGCACTCAAAATCACGGTGCCCCAGCTTCTTGCAGTAGTGGCACTGCACATCGTTCCCTTTACAGTCCTTACCGGGATGGTCACCCTTGCACCACTTGCAGAAGTAGTGGCGCTCCGGTGTAGAGCCCGTACTGGCTGCTATCACAACACACAATCAATACACACTTCACAACATAACAATACATACTTGAATCCGATATTCGAAATTAATTAGTTACCCTTGGGCGGGTGAGAGCGTAAGGGCTTAGCCGCATAGGCATAAGTGAGCTTCAGTGGCTCCTCAGTGGTAGTGGGCTGGGCTTGGCCCTTGCCATCTTGCTGCTGCTGGCCCTTCTGGGGCTGAGGGTAAGGTTTCCTCTTCTTCCCTCCTTGGTACCCTTGCGAGCTTTGGCCCTCGCTCGAGACCTTGCGCTTATGCGCATTCTCCTCGTCCCTTAGACGGACGGTGATCTCCACCTTAGCAGCGGCATGATAGCACTCCTGAGTATCAAGGTGTTAGTCATGCCCCGCAACACATTTACACACTTCATACAACATTACTCATTCACACTTAGACATTATTGGAAATTTACCTGCAAGGTATTGTACTCGGCTGGCCCCATGCCATAGCGTAGGCGGTGGCTCAACCCACTGTAGAATCGGTTTACTAAGACCCGGTTTGAGTAACCAAGGTCGGGTAGAAGATGAACAAGGTCAGTGAAGGCGGTGTAGTAGTCGTCCACCGTCATTTGTCCCCTTGCTTTAGACTGTCAAGCTCCAGGAGCTTCGCCTCTTGCACATGCACTGGGTAGTACTTGGCCCTTAGCAATGCCGTGTACTGCTCCCCCAAAATCTGGATCGGCCACCTTCTCGACCCTCACAAGTTTCCACCAATTTCTAGCCGAACCCTTCAAATAAAAGCAGCAAGAGTCGGACCTTGGCATCAGCAGGAACGGCCAAAGTCTCGTAGGCGGTCTCAAGCTCCGAGATATACGCCTCTAGTTTAGAAGGGTCGGTCTCCCCTTTGAAAGACGGGGGCCTCAAGTCGGCCAACGCTTTCAGCCAATTGGTCTCGCGTGGCTGTGGTGGTGGTGGTTCTGGCTGACCCTCTCCCCGGGCTGTTGCTGCCCCTGCTGCACTGCAGTCACTATTTGAGGTATTACTTGTGCTAGGGCGGCCGCTACAGCTTCGGCCATCATCTGAGCGGTGGGGGTATCCCCCGTGTCTCCTGGACCAGGCCCTCCACGGCCTCGTCCCCGCGGTCGCCCTGCCATCTGAACATACATGAGAGCACATTAGTATTGTGCTTACAAACTTATCGCATCACTTGTTTATAACGTCCTTTGGACGACAAGGTTTAAATTTCCTAACTCGGTATATTCCTACGCTCGGTTGTCGGTAATCAGAGCGATACTTCGCTCTGATACCACTTTTTGTAACACCCCATCCATAACCTTAACACTTAATCAATAATCACAGCGGAAATCATTAATTAAATATATACCAAAAAGGGCGGTGTTACACGCCGTTAGCCACCCACGTGGCTAACTAGGCTGTTACTTACAATGTATCGGTCTGATTACGAGAATGCCGAGCATAATTACAACCTTACAAAATCACCTATCCAAAAGAATGACAATATACCGAGTGTAACTATTCAAACATCAACAACTGGCTTTACATCCACCAAAAGTAAACGACCTCGAGTGTACAGACACTACTCGGGTTCAACATCCAAAAATAACAAAACATCAACAACCTAGGATCTAAAGCCATTCTGCTTCCTCGATCCTCATCCTGCAAATAAACATAGCCCCCAAAGGGGGTCAGCAACCTTTTGCTGGCATGGTTAACGTGCAGCCCGCTGACTACCGGGATACACGCAACTATTTGTCGTTATAACATGGCGTTGATTTTATCATACAACTTGCATATACATAACAGAAATTTTTGCAGAATAATAACAACACATGCATAGTGGAAACAATTCACTTTAGGTAACAACCAACATGGTTAGTCAACTTGTAAGCCTAGAGAATGTCTTCATCCTCATGTTAAGCTTAACACATATCACATTACTGTTTGTTAGTTAGATGAATAACTTAACTTGAAAGATGAGACGAGCGTAGTGACCCGAACACATCAACACATAATTTCCCCCTAGCCCGAGTGGAAGTCAGTTGGTAGCTTTGGGTAAGCTATGGGAGGTCGAATTCCCCATAAAAGGAAAACTACCCTAACATAAGGAGAGAGTCGAATCTGATTCAGATGTCGACACCCATACATACACGCGTGACCGGAACGACCGGATTCCTCACTCCCCCGGTTAGCACTCGTTAGAAGTCCCACAATGGGAGCTTAACATAATCTCACACAAGTAAGTGTTTAAGTCCAGTTAGACATGCAAGGGAAGTAAGGCATAATATAGCAACACGCATCACAACCAAACACATATAGCCGGGTTAGAACGTTCCTTAGGTTGGGAACGTTGTTACCGGATACCGTCTCTTACGTTTCTAGACTGGGGTTAATTAATGGTTAGCACGCATTCGAGGTTACCGGTATCGGCACGTACACGTCACATTAATAATAAGAACTGTAAACTCGTTTCATGATTTAATCTTACAAGGTTGTAAACACACAGAAAAGCAAACAGCACACAAGCCGGTGTAAACCGGTAGGCAACAGACTGCAAGAAAACCATACCTTGGTCCTTGCCGCTCTAGTGTTCCACCGTACGTGGTTCCTAAACACGATTGATAACGTCGGTCAATTAATATACGAGACCTTTATTAATTTATCACTTCACTTGCCTTGTTTATTTTTCTTTCACACTTAATTATGATTTTTCCATCTTTTTAGTTGTTATTATAACCACCTATATGTCCTAGACAAACCCCCGCAAACGGAAGTCAAAACGGGGCTTAAACGAGCAATTTATGTTGAAAACTGTGACATGTCCGAACTTGTGTCCGGACATCAATGTTCGGACACAAGTCGAGACTTGAAAGGTGAAAACTGGCGTTTGTCCAAACTTGTGTCCGGACATATAAGTTCGGACACAAGTCGAATGAAAATCTGGAAAATTTTTCAACCGTCCGAACTTGTGTCCGGACATATAAGTTCGGACACAAGTCGAATGAAAATCTGGAAAATTTTTCAACCGTCCGAACTTGTGTCCGGACATATAAGTTCGGACACAAGTCGAATGAAAATCTGAGAAAACTCTTTCAAGTGTCCGAACTTCCAATGTTCGGACGGAAGTCCGGACACACCTAAAACTCCGAAAAATTTTCCGCAACGAGGCATGTCCGAACTTCCAAGTCCGGACGGAAGTTCGGACGTGCCTGGAAGTTCATAAAACAGTGGCGTTCTACACCAAAAATACACCCAAACCATACACAACTTTTGGCATTATCTCCCCATGGTTATTACATGTTTCCCCACATTATTTAGCCCACCAAAACACTTTGACCACACTCATTCCAAAACACAATTTTGTATACAAATCCCATCATTTAACAACAACACCACAATGCACACAACCCTTAAAGTTTGGCACTTAAACAACAACAAATTAAGCACTGAATTTCCTCATATTATTAGCAACACCTGCACTTCACTGAGCATTTATATTTGCACAAACATAAACACCCTCATACATCACACACTAGTTTAAGGTAGGTTAATTACCTTTGGTTTTCTTTTCAAAACTTTCCTCTTCTCTTCACTTCTTGTTCCTCAATCGGTACTCAACCGGATAATTTGCTACACTAATGACCAAGCCAAGATAGCCACAATGAGTATTTAGGGTTTATGATTCCATCAACCCTAGAATTTAGAATTTGCTTGAACACATTGGAGGGAATTACCTTCTATTTCAAAATGAAATGTTTGGCAATGGAATAGGGCTAGCTCCAGCTCCTCTTGAAGATTTAACAAGCTTGAATATGAAGAGAAACAATGGTGTTCAACACACATAAAAATCGGTTACCCTAAAATGGGGGAATGAACAGATTTTGAGTTACTTCTTACCTTAGCACAACAAGGAGATGATGGGCTTCAAGAATATGAAGTTTCTTCTTCAAAATGTAGTACACCCATGGAAATGAAGTATGGTGTTTGAGATTTTGAAAGGTACAAAATAATCCCCAAGGTGAGAGGAGTATTTTGGTGAAAGAATTTCTTGATTTGGAGCTAGAATGAAGAAGTTACAAGGAGATGAAGTTGGTTGTTTTGTTGGCTTGCAAATCGCCATGGTTAGCAACAAGAAGAGAAAAGAGAGCTGGGTGAGGGGGAAGGAACCGTGAGTGAAGAGAATGAGGGGGAGAGAGAGGTGTGAGAGGGAGTTAGTGTGTGAGAGAGTTTTATTATTTTGTATTTAGTGTGTAAAGTGAATTAATGGAATAGAGAGGGGAATAAAATCTGATTTATTTTACAATGTGAGAGGGTGGCACTTGGTCATTAGCAGATAACACCCGTTAATTCCCGAACTGTCAGTTTTAACAGTTCGGGTCCGATTTCCGGAATATTTTTGATTCTAAAAATTCTTAGACTTTAATTAGTATATAATTATAGTTATAAAATCAACTATTGAAATACCCCAAACCTTAATATATTGTTTAAACACTTAAATATGGTATATTAAGACTAAAAAGAGTCTTAGAAACATTAGTAAACAAATTTAAACAAAAGAAAACACAAGATGTGCTTTAAGGTCAATAAAGGCCAAAATGTGCTCTAAGCTTGGGGTAAGCTTGGTTAAGACCTAATGAACTTACCAAGATCTTAATTATATGCTAATGAACATATTAAACCAATTACCAAAGAAAACCAAGCTTGAAAACAAGTTTAAACACAAAATGTGCTTTAAGGAGTCTTAAAGCACATTTTTGAAAAATTGTCTTGTAAATGAGTTTTGAATGGCAAAATGTCCATCATTACTCTTTAATTAACATGTGTACTATATAGTATCACATTTGGAAGTCTATATCAATGAGAAATCAAAAATTTCACTTCTATGTGCCTTGTTTTCATGAATAGTGATTTTTATAAGCTATTTTGTAATATATGTTTGTATAAGTAATTAAATTGACAAATAAAGACTATATTACCCCTAAGTATAAATGGGGGCCGGTTTTCTTAAGTGTGGTGACTCACCACTCTCTTATTAATGTATTAAGTAAGTAATGATAAGTAAATAAACTACTTTTTACTTTTAACTATAAATATCTTCAAAAAGTAAGTCTATCTCATTCTCTCATTTCTTCCTTGTATTCACACGGCTCCACACTCTCTTCAACCTCTCTTCTCCCTTCTCTTCCACGGTAATACCACACCACCACCATTAAACCTCTTCTTTGATCTCTTGTAAAATCTAGCACTTGTCCAAATCAAAAACAAACACCACCAATCTTCCTCTCATCAAGCTCTTCATTTCTATCTTCTTAAAATTCCAAGACCACCATTTCGGTGCCATGGAGTTCCACCATTGAAGGAGCTTGAGCTTGTATTTTTACATATTGTTACTCTCCTTTGCTTCTAGGTAAGGAATCTCAAATAAAAACTTCATTTCCTTCATGTTTTTGTTGTGACCGAAAATACCTATTGAAGGAGCTCTTTGTGTGACTTTGTTCTAGCTTCATTCCAACTCTTCATGGACTAGGTGGAGTCCTCTCTTGTTAGATATTCAAACTCTCTTCAAAGATCAAGGTAAAACAACTACATTAATGTTTTTGAAACAATGTAAAGTTAGGGTTTACAATGAGATGAAGCTTATAGCTTGAATACTCATTATAATGTTTGTATATTGTTTAGAACTTGACAAAGAATCAAATACCTTACCGGTTTTTAAAGGAAACAAGAAAGAAGTTGTTTGAAAAAGAGGTAAATCTACTAACCTAATGTTGTTTAATGCCTTAGGAGAAATGAGCTTATAATGCTTGTTAAACCTACCTAAAGAGCAAATGGTGAATGACTTAGTAAAGTGTTCTCAAGAGCTTAGTAAGAGGCATATGTGTTGTTGAGTGTATTTGCAGGTCAAAGGCAAATATATTGTGGAAATTCAGTGTTTATGATTTATGCATCTTAAGGGCCTAAGTGCCATGCAATTTAAATTATGCACTATATTGTGATGTAGTGCTTTATGAGTGGAGTTTGTGTATAATAAGTGCTTGATGGATTTTTAGTGTTCTTGGTTGCTTGTTGGTGAAAACAATATGTTTTGGTTTAGTAATGTTCTAGGAGAACCTATGTCGAAATTTAGGTAATAAATGAGAAGTTCTAAGAGTTTAAAATGAGTTTGATAGGTTAAGGAGTATTTAGAATGGTTAAGTGTTTTCCTTGTAAAAGAAACATGCATTAAGGTGATTCTAGAGTGTAACAAGGACTTAGGCATGAGCTTGAGGTTTTAGTATGTACCAAAGTCATTTTGGACTTAGGTAAAGACTTAGGCAAACTTTGGTAAGATAAGGAGAAAGTGTAAACTTGGAAAAGAATTTCAAGAATGACATAAGGAGTTAGTTGTGAGAAATAATGCTTAAGAGATGATGTTAAGATGAGGAGAAAGCATTTTGGGATAGTAGTTATCATAGGTGAGAAACACCATTTAGAAACCTAGTATAAAATGTTGTAAGTGTTAAGGAATTTTACAAGGAAATAAGTAAAGGCTTAAGGAATTAGAAAATGAGTTTCATGGATGTTGTATGTGGATATAAGGGTACCAAATGTTGTTAGGAAGCATTAAGAGGCTTTAGGAGAAGTTTGGTGAAGATTTGACAAAGTTTGGGTAAGTTTAGAGGACGTCCGACCCAGGGGTCCGACCCAAGTTTGGGTCGGACAGCCTCTGTTAGACGTCAGGAAATTGTTCTGGAATGGTCCGACCCAGAAGGGTGGGTCGGACATGGGTCGGACGGTCATATTTCAAAGGAGGGAAAATGTTCTGGAATGGTCCGACCCAGTCGAGTGAGTCGGACGTGGGTCGGACGGGCATGTTTGTAAGGCGGTAAAATGTTCTGTAATGGTCCAACCCAGAAGGGTGGGTCGGACATGCATGTTCTGAGGTCGATGAAATTCTCTGTAATGGTCCGACCCAGTCGAGTGAGTCGGATGTGGGTCGGACATGTCTCTGGAATGGTCCGACCCAGAAGGTTGGGTCGGACAAGGTAAGGTTCTTCAGACCCGAAAACCACTGGAAGGGTCCGACCCAGTTGTGGGTCGGACGGTGGGTCGGACATACCAAAACTTGTAAAAAAAAACAGAAAAGAATGTGACTTATGTAGTAAACCCTAGGGTGTATAATGAAGGTAACCTAGGGTGAGTTAGACATTTAAGCATGTCAAATAATCATGTTAAACACTTAGTAAATTTGGAGGTTAAGTAAGTTAATTAACCGACATTCTTGAATCATGTATAGGAGTGACCTACGGTGGAAACAAATCAAGGCAAGGACCAAGGTATGGTTTTCTTGCAGTCTGTTGTCTACCGGTTTACACCGGCTTGTGTGTTGTATGTTTTTCTGTGTGTTTATGACGTTATAAGATTTAAACATGTAATGAGTTTACAGTTGTTCATATTATTGTGATGTTATGTTGTGACTCATTCCCTTGTGTGTGTCTAACATGACTTACCACTTATTGTGTATTGGTTGTTAAGTTCCACCATGAACTTCTAACAAGTGTTAACTGGGAAGTGAGGAATCCGGTTGTCCGGTCATGCATGTAAGTTAAGAGTAGATATCTGAATCAGATTCGACTCTTATGTTGTTAAGATTGTTCTCCTTAATTTGGCTTTCGATCTCCCGCTAGCTTCCTCCAAAGCTTACCTATTCTGACTTATGACCGGTTTAGTGGGAACTGTTTGTGTGTGGTGTGTTCGGGTCACTAAATCCGAACCATCTGTGACTTAAGTTACTCGTTCGTCTAACAGAACGGTAATGAGTGTGTTTAACGAGCTTAACATGAGGGTGAATCATTCTCTAGGCTCTTGTGTTATTTGACCCTTGTGGTTTGTTATTGTGGAACGAAGATCCACTGTGTATGTGATGTTGTGCTGTGCACTATTGATGCTATGCCACATGTTATGTTATGTTATGTATATAAATGAATGCCATGTTATCATGACAATTAGTTGCGCGTATCCCGGTAGCCGATGGGCTGCGCGTTAACCATACCAGCCAAGGGTTGCTGACCCCCTCGGGGGATCCATATTTCTTATACTGCAGGATGAGGATCGAAGAAGCGGAGTGGCTCTAGATCCTAGGATGTGGTTTACTTTTGAGTACTTTTGGATGTTGGCCCGGGATGCGCCTGTGCTCCTGTGGCGTGGTATATATTTGGTTATGACAGTTTACAGTGATGTTTAACAGTGAAGGATGTATGTAATACTCGGTATTGTATATGATGTATTTATGGTTTAGTTTATGCTCGGGAGTCTGATCATCAGACCGGTACACTTGTATTTATTCTGCCTTGTCAACCACGTGGGTGGTTGACGGCGTTGTAGCACCGAAGCGTTAGTTACTGGTTAGTTATTTATTTCCGCTGCGATTTCATTTAGTTTTATGTGCGTAGTAGGGGTGTTACAAAAAGTGGTATCAGAGCGAAGTATCGCTCTGATGACTAGAATACCGAGCTTAGGAATATACCGAGTTAGGAAACTTAACTACAGTTACTTCAGTGAACATTATGGAAAGGTTAACCACTAACTAAGTGTGGAGATACCTTATTATCGGGAAGCGTTACAACCGTTGGACCAATAAGTGTGCAAGCATATTGCTAATGAATATTCATGTGAATTCAGATGGCAGGTAGACCGCGAGGTAGAGGCCGCGGAAGCGGTACTGGTAACGTGGGTGACCAGGGCGAGAACACTACGGCTCAGGTTATGGCTGAGGCTGTAGCAGCCGCTGTAGCCCAGATGGTACCCCAGCTTGTAGCTGCGATACAGTAGGGGCAGACGCCCGGAGTTCAACCACCACCGCCACCGCCACGAGAGACCAACTGGGTCAAGGCATTGACAGACTTGAGACCCCCTTCATTTCATGGGGAGACCGACCCACGTAAGCTGGAGGCGTACATCTCCGAGTTGGAGACCGCCTACGAGACCTTGGCTGTACCTGCAGAGGCTAAGGTCCGTCTTGCCGCTTACTACCTGAAGGGTTCGGCACAGAACTGGTGGAAGCTTGTGAGAGAGGACCGGATGGCGGATCCTCAGTTTGGATGGAGGGAGTACACGGCTCTACTGCGAGCCAAATACTACCCTGTGCATGTTCAAGAGGCCAAGCGCCTGGAGCTGGATAGTCTGAGGCAGGGGGACAAGGTGTCGGTTGATGAGTATTACACTGCATTCACCGGCCTTGTCCACCTGTTACCGGACCTGGGATACTCGAACCGGGTGCTGGTAAACCGTTTTTACAACGGTCTCAGCCACCGTCTTCGCTATGGGATGGGGCCAGCTGAGTATACTACCTTGCAGGTAATTAAATAAAGAGTGGTGTGAATATGTGTAGTCTACAAGTGAGTATTAATGTGAGTTGCGAGTATGTATTGCGGGGCATGACTGACATCCTAAATTCAGGAGTGCTATCATGCCGCTGCTAAGGTGGAGATCACCGTCCGTCTGAGGGACGAGGAGAATGCGCACAAGCGCAAGGCCACGAGCGAGGGCCAGAGTCCGCAGGGGTACGGGGGAGGAAAGAAGAAGAAGAAACCTTATCCCCAGCCCCAGAAGAGTCAGCACCAGGGTGACAAGGGCCAAGCCCAAACCACCACAGCTGAGGAGCCACTGAAGCTCACATATGCTTATGCGGCGAAACCCCTACGCTCTTACCCACCTAAGGGTAATTATTTAATCTGTGTGATAAGTTGAAGTGTATGTTGATGAGTTGTGAGACAAGTATTGATGGTGTATTGTGATAGCAGCTAGCACGGGCTCTGGACCGGAGCGCCACTATTACTGTAAGTGGTGCAATGGAGACCACCCCGGCAAGGACTGCAAGGGAAATGAGGTGCAGTGTCGTTACTGCGAGAAGTGGGGTCACCGTGACCACGAGTGTTACCGGAACCCCAACAGCAGAGTCAACAAGCCTAGGGGGCAGTGGAAGGGTAAGGCCACAGCAGCTATTGATGGCCCGAAGACGGCTAACCAGCCACCCACAGATCAGAGGCACACTGATTCCCAGAAGGGGAAGGGGTCGGGACCTAGCAAGGCCACCCTGAATGTGGTGGACCGGTCTGAGGCGCCAGGGCCCTCTTCTAGACCAGGTACCGCCTAAACTGTTGAATGTAATAAGTGATTGCATACCGCATTTCATGCATGTGTGTACTAGTGAGTCCAAGTGTATTATCATGTGAGTAAAGAGTTAAAGTATAGTGTGAAAGTCACCTAATAGAATAATTCTAAACTTAAAGGAACCTTCAATATATGTTATCCAATCCCACCCACACCAAACCCTGAAGAAACCACCATCAGCATCACCGACTTTCCAATGGAGCAATGTCAGGTTATCCAGCCAGGTATGATACTTTTAATTGGATACCTGACCCCGGAAGCACAAATCCATGTCATCAGACGATGCGACGAACTTGGAGCTAAACCTGGAGGGTTCTACACACCCGAATATCCGAACGGATCAAGAATGCAATTGAATATGATGTGCATGGGTAAGGACTGGAACCCTTACACCAAGTCATATCAAGAAGTGCGAGCTGAAGATGGAGCAACAGTACCAAGTATGCCTGAGGAGTTCCGTGCGGTCGTTAATCATGCCGTGGGAATTGCTCAACAAGTTGAAACGGATTCAATTCCAGATGTGAAAGCAGATTTGTGTATTGTGAACTTCTACCAGAAAGGTGGACGATTAGGTTTACACCAAGATAAGGACGAGTCACCCAAGTCTCTAAGTAAGGGAGTACCCGTGGTGTCTTGGTCCATTGGTGATACCGCAATGTTTGTGTATGGCGAGCAGAAGCGTGCTGATCTCGCAAGGAAGTTAATACTTAAGTCAGGAGATGTGTTAATCATGGGTGGGCAGTCGAGGATGCTATACCATGGCATCAGGAAGATCAAACTGAATACCGCACCGTCGGCAGTGATCAATGCCACACACATGAAACCTGGACGATTGAATTTGACCTTCAGACAATTCTAAAGCCTTGTATAATTGTGTAATGTGTTAAGCCAGTATATGTTAAGGAAGTTACGTATGTGTTAAGTTATATCAACCATGTAAACCAACGATGTTGTAAAGAGAAGGTGTTAATGAATAAAGTGGAGTTATTGAAGTATATCAACCGTGTTGTTACCCAGTACTTATTAGTTTGCCAATGAATTAGGCTGTGCACTCGGAACGGGAGGTACACTAAGTGTCTGCAATGAGGCAGAAGCCGGTAAGAGCGGCACAATCCTCACCGGTACCTTTCCAGTGAATGGCGTGGATGCATCGATCTTGTTCGACTCTGGAGCCTCACACACATTTATTTCGCTATCTTTTGCGAAGAGGCTGGGGTTAGATGGTGATGAGATGCCAGACTTCTTGGTCACTCTCCCATCGAAAGAGCGGATCAGGTGTACCCGCTACCACCGAGATGCTGTTGTAAGAATCAGAGGTGAAGAGTTCCGATCGACTGATAGAGTTCGACGGACTTGGATTTGATGTGATTGTCGGGATGAACTGGTTGGAGCGGTACAAGGGCAGAATCCTATGTGCCGAGCATCGACTGCTTCTTCGGAGTCCATCTGGGGTTACCATATCATACCGCCAGAGGCCCAGGGAGCCTTCGACTCAGATCATCACCGCCATGGCCATGTATCGTGAGTTACGACGGGGAGTGATGTATACCTCTGCTATGTCCAGAGACATAGAGAGACCCAGAGTTTAGTTCTGATGTGCCGGTAGTGTCGGAGTTTCCTGACGTATTTCCTAAGGAACTGCCGGGCATGCCGCCAGCACGAGAGGTTGAGTTTGAGATTGACTTAGTTCCGGGCACTGGACCCATTGCGAAAGCACCATATCGTATGGCTCCAGCAGAGATGACAGAGCTCAAGGAGCAGCTGAGAGACCTACTCGACAAGGGCTTTATCCGCCCCAGTGTTTCACCATGGGGAGCGCCGGTCCTCTTCGTGAAGAAGAAGGACGGTAGCCTCCGCCTGTGTATTGATTATCGGGAGCTGAATGCTGTTACGGTGAAGAACCGTTACCCTTTACCACGCATCGACGATCTATTTGATCAGCTGAGGGGAGCATCAGTATTCTCCAAGATAGACCTACGTTCCGGATACCATCAGATTTCCATCCGTGACAGTGATATCGAAAAGACAGCATTCAGGACTAGGTATGGGCACTATGAGTTCACAGTTATGCCGTTTGGCTTGTCAAATGCACCAGCAAAGTTCATGGACTTAATGAACCGTTTGTTCCAAGATCAGTTGGACAAGTCTGTGGTAGTCTTCATCGATGATATTCTTGTGTATTCTAAATCAAGAGGTGAGCACGAAAGCCACCTGAGAAATGTGTTACAAACATTGAGGAGGAATCAGTTGTATGCAAAGTTTTCGAAATGTGAATTCTGGTTGAACCAAGTATCCTTTCTTGGTCATGTGATTTCTGATGCCTGGATCGCTGTGATCCGGCAAAGATAGATACAGTGCGCACCTGGCCTAGGCCGAAGACAGTTACCGATATCAGGAGCTTCCTCGGTCTGGCAGGTTATTATAGGAGGTTTGTGAAGGACTTCTCCAGTGTCTCGAAGCCGATGACTTCCTTGATGAAGAAGGATGCACCATTCGAGTGGACAGTCGACTGTGAGAGTTCTTTCACGAGTCTCAAGGATGCTCTGACATCTGCACCAGTCCTGACTATACCAGACGGTCCAGATGGTTTTGAGGTCTACTGCGACGCATCAGGTAGAGGTATGGGTTGTGTATTGATGCAACACGGGAAGGTCGTAGCATACGCCTCCCGTCAGCTAAAGAAGCATGAGGAGAACTACCCTACCCACGACTTAGAATTGGGTGCCATTGTCTTCGCATTGAAGATATGGCGACATTTTTTGTATGGGGTAAGTGTGACAATCTATTCTGACCACAAAAGCTTAAAGTACTTGTTCACTCAGAAGGAGTTGAACATGAGGCAAAGAAGGTGGGTTGAATTTCTGAATGACTACGATATTAATCTGCAATATAAAGAGGGTAAGGCAAATGTGGTAGCTGACGCATTGAGTCGCCGAGCACACTCTCTCCATTCGCTAGTCTCTCATACTGGCTTGGTTGAAGAGGTGCGGAGTGCTCAGATGACGGATCAGTATATGCTGGAGATCCGGCAGAAGCTTATTGATGGCACATTCGAGGGTCAGAAGTACGACTTCAGACTCCACGATGATGACCTGATTAGGCTGAATGGCCGATTGTGTATACCTAGGAGTAGCGCGGAGTTGAAGGAGCGCATATTGAGTGAATCCCATTGTTCTACTACTTCGATTCACCCCGGAGCTTCAAAGATGTATAAGAGTATGAAAAGGTATTTTTGGTGGACTGGAATGAAAAAAGATGTAAGTGATTATGTGTTGAGGTGTCTCACTTGCCAGAAGGTCAAGTTTGAGCACCGACGGCCTGGTGGTATGGTACAGCCAATGCCAGTGCCTGAGTGGAAGTTCCATGATATCTCCATGGACTTCGTAGTAGGGCTTCCGCCTACAAGGGGAGGTCTGAATATGATATGGGTTGTTGTTGACCGACTGACCAAGGTGGCCCGATTCATTCCGATGAAGGACACCTGGAAAGTGGCAAGATTGGCAGAACTCTTTGATAAAGAAATTGTAAGACACCATGGTGTACCGAAAACGATTGTATCTGACAGAGATACCAGATTCTTATCCAGATATTGGAAATCTACATGAGAGGCATTGGGTACTGAACTGAAATTGAGTACAGCGTTTCACCCACAGACCGATGGTCAGAGTGAGCGCACCATTCAGACACTTGAGGATATGCTACGTGCTTGTGCACTTGACTTTCAGACCTGCTGGATTGATAAGTTACATCTGATCGAGTTTAGTTACAACAACAGTTATCATGCTTCGATCAAGATGTCTCCCTTCCAGGCCTTGTACGGTAGACCATGCCGCACGCCTTTATGCTGGGATGAGTCGAGTGAGACGGTCATTATAGGACCAGAGTATCTTGAACAAGTTCAGGCAGAAGTTCGCCAGATCCGGGCTAACATGAAGGCAGCTCAGGATAGACAGAAGTCGTACGCAGATGTGCGCAGACGTGACCTGGAGTTCGCCGTGGGCGATCAGGTTTTTGAGAGTATCCCCCATGAAGGGAGTATTTCGTTTTGGCCAGAAGGGCAAGTTGAGCCCAAAATATGTGGGGCCTTATGTTGTGACGGAGCGGATCGGCCCGGTAGCCTATAGACTAGATCTACCCGCCGAGCTGGGCAAGGTACATGATGTATTTCATGTGTCCCAGTTGAAGAAGTATATGTCTCATCCGTCTCATGTGCTTCAGCCTGAAAGGCTAACCTTAGAGCCGACCATGCGATCAGTGGAGACTCCGGTACGGATTCTGGATACTAAGACTCGAGACACTCGCCATAAGTCTGTGAGACTGGTGAAAGTTCTTTGGTCTAACCAGGACGTTGAGGAGGCCACTTGGGAGCTGGAAGATAAGATGAAGGCGAAGTACCCGTCATTGTTTACTTCTTAGTCCTTATGTGTATAGGGTACGGGGCGTACCCCTTTTTAAGGGGGGTAGAGCCGTTTCGGTTATGTGTGTACGACGTGTATTTGAATACATCGTCTATGTTATGTTGTTATGTTACAGACCGTTGTGTCTGAATGATGGATAATGTTGTATGGACCTTGTCCAATGTTATGTGTATGTTGTATGGACCTTGTGTCCAATGTTATGTACCCGATGTTATGTTGTATGGACCTTGTGTCCAATGTTATGTAAGTGTGTTGTTAATGATGTATGGAAGTTTGTTTATAAGTATTCCGTGTTCTATTTAGGATATGTGGAAGTATGAACTTTGAGGGCAAAGTTCTTTTAAGGGGGGTAGATTGAAATACCCCAAACCTTAAATATTGTTTAAACACTTAAATATGGTATATTAAGACTAAAAAGAGTCTTAGAAACATTAGTAAACAAATTTAAACAAAAGAAACACAAGATGTGCTTTAAGGTCAATAAAGGCCAAAATGTGCTCTAAGCTTGGGGTAAGCTTGGTTAAGACCTAATGAACTTACCAAGATCTTAATTATATGCTAATGAACATATTAAACCAATTACCAAAGAAAACCAAGCTTGAAAACAAGTTTAAACACAAAATGTGCTTTAAGGAGTCTTAAAGCACATTTTTGAAAATTGTCTTGTAAATGAGTTTTGAATGGCAAATGTCCATCATTACTCTTTAATAACATGTGTACTATATAGTATCACATTGGAAGTCTATATCAATGGGAAATCAAAAATTTCACTTCTATGTGCCTTGTTTTCATGAATAGTGATTTTTATAAGCTATTTTGTAACATATGTTTGTATAAGTAATTAAATTGACAAATAAAGACTATATACCCTAATATAAATGGGGGCCGGTTTCTTAAGTGTGGTGACACCACTCTCTTATTATGTATTAAGTTAAGTAATGATAAGTAAATAAACTACTTTTTACTTTTAACTATAAATATCTTCAAAAAGTAAGTCTATCTCATTCTCTCATTTCTTTCCTTGTATTCACACGGCTCCACACTCTTCAACCTCTCTTCTCCTTCTTTCCACGGTAATACCACACCACCACCATTAAACCTCTTCTTTGATCTCTTGTAAAATCTAGCTCACTTGTCCAAATCAAAAACAAACACCACCAATCTCTTCCTCTCATCAAGCTCTTCTTCTATCTTCTTAAAATTCCAAGACCACCATTTCGGTGCCAGGAGTTCCACCATTGAAGGAGCTTGAGCTTGTATTTTTACATATTGTTACTCTCCTTTGCTTCTAGGTAAGGAATCTCAAATAAAAACTTCATTTCCTTCATGTTTTTGTTGTGACCGAAAATACTATTGAAGGAGCTCTTTGTGTGACTTTGTTCTAGCTTCATTCCAACTCTTCATGGACTAGGTGGAGTCCTCTTGTTAGATATTCAAACTCTCTTCAAAGATCAAGGTTAAAACAACTACATTAATGTTTTTGAAACAATGTAAATTAGGGTTACAATGAGATGAAGCTTATAGCTTGAATACTCATTATAATGTTTGTATATTGTTTAGAACTTGACAAAGAATCAAATACCTTACCGGTTTTTAAAGGAAACAAGAAAGAAGTTGTTTGGAAAAGAGGTAAATCTACTAACCTAATGTTGTTTAATGCCTTAGGAGAAATGAGCTTATAATGCTTGTTAAAACTACCTAAAGAGCAAATGGTGAATGACTTAGTAAAGTGTTCTCAAGAGCTTAGTAAAGGCATATGTGTTGTTGAGTGTATTTGCAGGTCAAAGGCAAATATATTGTGGAAATTCAGTGTTTATGATTTATGCATCTTAAGGGCCTAAGTGCCATGCAATTAAATTATGCACTATATTGTGATGTAGTGCTTTATGAGTGGAGTTTGTGTATAATAAGTGCTTGATGGATTTTTAGTGTTCTTGGTTGTTTGTGGTGAAAACAATATGTTTGGTTTAGTAATGTTCTAGGAGAACCTATGTCGAAATTTAGGTAATAAATGAGAAGTTCTAAGAGTTTAAAATGAGTTTGATAAGTTAAGGGTATTTAGAATGGTTAAGTGTTTTCCTTGTAAAGAAACATGCATTAAGGTGATTTAGAGTGTAACAAGGACTTAGGCATGAGCTTGAGGTTTTAGTATGTACCAAAGTCATTTTGGACTTAGGTAAAGACTTAGGCAAACTTTGGTAAATAAGGAGAAAGTGTAAACTTGGAAAAGAATTTCAAGAATGACATAAGGAGTTAGTTGTGAGAAATAATGCTTAAGAGATGATGTTAAGATGAGGAGAAAGCATTTTGGGATAGTAGTTATCATAGGTGAGAAACACCATTTAGAAACCTAGTATAAAATGTTGTAAGTGTTAAGGAATTTTACAAGGAAATAAGTAAAGGCTTAAGGAATTAGAAAATGAGTTTCATGGATGTTGTATGTGGATATAAGGGTACCAAATGTTGTTAGGAAAGCATTAAGAGGCTTTAGGAGAAGTTTGGTGAAGATTTGACAAAGTTTGGGTAAGTTTAGAGGACGTCCGACCCAGGGGTCCGACCCAAGTTTGGGTCGGACAGCCTCTGTTAGACGTCAGGAAATTGTTCTGGAATGGTCCGACCCAGAAGGGTGGGTCGGACATGGGTCGGACGGTCATATTTCAAAGGAGGGAAAATTTCTGGAATGGTCCGACCCAGTCGAGTGAGTCGGACGTGGGTCGGACGGGCATGTTTGTAAGGCGGTAAAATGTTCTGTAATGGTCCGACCCAGAAGGGTGGGTCGGACATGCATGTTCTGAGGTCGATGAAATTCTCTGTAATGGTCCGACCCAGTCGGTGAGTCGGATGGGTCGGACATGTCTCTGGAATGGTCCGACCCAGAAGGTGGGGTCGGACAAGGTAGGTTCTTCAGACCCGAAAACCACTGGAAGGGTCCGACCAGTTGTGGGTCGGACGGGGGTCGGACATACCAAAAACTTTAAAAAAAAACAAAAAGAATGTGACTTATGTAGTAAACCCTAGGGTGTATAATGAAGGTAACCTAGGGTGAGTTAGACATTAAGCATGTCAAATAATCATGTTAAACACTTAGTAAATTTGGAGGTTAAGTAAGTTAATTAACCGACATTCTTGAATCATGTATAGGAGTGACCTACGGTGGAAACAAATCAAGGCGGACCAAGGTATGGTTTTCTTGCAGTTGTTGTCTACCGGTTTACACCGGCTTGTGTGTTGTATGTTTTCTGTGTGTTTATGACGTTATAAGATTTAAACATGTAATGAGTTTACAGTGTTCATATTATTGTGATGTTATGTTGTGACTCATTCCCTTGTGGTGTCTAACACGACTTACAACTTATGTGTATTGGTTGTTAAGTTCCACCATGAACTTCTAACAAGTGAACTGGGAAGTGAGGAATCCGGTTGTCCGGTCATGCATGTAAGTTAAGAGTAGATATCTGAATCAGATTCGATCTTAGTTGTTAAGATTGTTCTCCTTATTTGGCGTTCGATCTCCCGCTAGCTTCCTCCAAAGCTTACCTATTCTGACTTATGATCGGTTTAGTGGGAACAGTGTTTGTGTGGTGTGTTCGGGTCACTAAATCCGAACCATCTGTGACTTAAGTTATCGTTCTTCTAACGAACGGTAATGAGTGTGTTTAACGAGTTAACATGAGGGTGAATCATTCTCTAGGCTCTTGTGTTATTTGACCCTTGTGGTTTGTTATTGTGGAACGAAGATCCACTGTGTATGTGATGTTGTGCTGTGCACTATTGGTTCTATGCCACATGTTATGTTATGTTATGTATATAAATGAATGCCATGTTATCATGACAATTAGTTGCGCGTATCCCGGTAGCCGATGGGTTGCGCGTTAAACCATACCAGCCAAGGGTTGCTGACCCCCTCGGGGGATCCATATTTCTTATACTGCAGGATGAGGATCGAAGAAGCGGAGTGGCTCTAGATCCTAGGATGTGGTTTACTTTTGAGTACTTTGGATGTTGCCCGGGATGCGCCTGTGCTCCTGTGGCGTGGTATATATTTGGTTATGACAGTTTACAGTGATGTTTAACAGTGAAGGATGTATGTAATACTCGGTATTGTATATGATGTATTTATGGTTTAGTTTATGCTCGGGAGTCTGATCATCAGACCGGTACACTTGTATTATTCTGCCTTGTCAACCACATGGGTGGTTGACGACGTTGTAGCACCGAAGCGTTAGTTACTGGTTAGTTATTTATTTCCGCTGCGATTTCATTTAGTTTTATGTGCGTAGTAGGGGTGTTACAACTATAATTTATACAAGTCCGTTTTAAACGTTTAAGGTCACGTTTTTCGGTTTTCTCAAAAACGTGTTTTAAAGTCTCGTTTGTGCTTTTAATCCATTATATGGATTCGTTTCCTTCGGGAATTTCTCCCACATGTTCGTAGTGACTAATTAAGTCTTAAAATATATTAATTATGTAATTAACTAACATATTAAGGTTTGGGGTATTTCATATATGGTTTAAATGGAATTAATAAGTAAGGATATTCACATTAAATAATGTGGGAAACTATAAATAAATAAGATTTATAAACTAAGGTATTTATTGATTAAACCTTAGGAGTTGTAATTATACCACATGAAATGTTACATAATATTAGGATAATAATCTTAATATAAGTTGTATAATATAATACAACTAATGGGAATAATCATCTAATATAAGATGATAAAATGTAACATATAATATAAGAGTTTTATAACTCATGAAACTTACCTATATTGATAATATATACATATGCGAGAATAATGTATAAGGATGGATATTATTATGGTTGGAAACCATATAATAAAGGTGGAGGTTATTACATGAAAAATAGTTACAAACTATAAGTTATAAGTTTTTGAATGGAAATATATTTTTAATAAAGATAATGGATTATATAATACAATGTATTATAATGGATGGTGGGAAAATAATACAATATAATATAATAAGTCATGCATGCATACATGCAACTATAGGTTATATACCTAAATTTAATGGTGGATAAGATTAAAGAAATATAACAAATTAACTTAAACAGTTGAAACATTTCGACATACGATTTTAGTAACAAAGCCGACCGGTTTAGATAAACCCGTAACAAATAATGTAGAAATCCGGGGATGAACTGTCGGGGTTACTTGTTATTCGGAAATACCAGATTTAGTTAGTCATGGAGACTGACTTATAGTTTATTACCGTTTAGATCATACTTCAGACGAAGGCGCTTGATGAGCTAGTGGTCTACACTGCACATCCTTGGTCTAAGGTGTACGGTATGTAAAGGGGTTTGATCCGAGTTGTCCTAAGGAATCCCTTGGGCTCGGATTTGGTTGATATAACTTGTGTGTTATGTGTTTTGGACATGTGTATGTGATTATGTGTTACTGCATTAATATTTATGCACGAGCGTCTCGGGACTAACACTATGTCGACTATAGATCGACTTATATAAACATACATATACGTTATTGTGATGACAAGACGGTTACTTGATATAATACCATAGTATTAATATTAAGTATATGGCAACCTAAGTAAAACACTTAGGAACGAGTCACGACATTGTCGGTCTCTAGAGCATGGATCTCGAACATGAATATAACCTAGATCACTTCTAGGTGTGCGTGAGACCAATTGGGCAGCTAATTAATAAATTATATTCTCCATAAGACTAAGAGCATATCTTAAACATTATGAGAGAGAGATGGTGTGAGTTGAGGTGAGGAATCCAGTGTAGTTTACGACCTACCTGGTTGCGCATTTGTGATCACTGAGGGGTTCCCGATCGGGTTCTGCTCCAGGTTTATACCCAACGAGCCCTATTTGGATCATGGGTCAGGTAGCTACGACCTTTATATGGACGCCTTACGAGGCAAAAGAGAATAGTCAGGGGCCTCCGGACCTCTGGCGAAATGAGCACCTTTGTGTGTACGGGAGGACTACTGTCCATGGTGAGGTTATCGGGTTGTCTTAACATGACGCCCAACTGGTATTTAATTAACATGGTTTGGATGGATGGGGCCTTGAAGGCCAAATTAAATTAACAAAGAATGGTGTTCGCTACGGCGTTTATTCAGTATTATTATTCAATATGTTCGATATACAATTGTTGTTTGTGAAATGAAATGAATGTTTGGATTGGATGGATGGTTAAGTGTTTGTGAATGTTTGGATGGGTGACTATGTATATATGTAAATTAAAGTATTGATTATAACTGTAAAATGGTAAAGCATGAAACCAATCTAATAATAAGATGGTTAAAATGACTAAGTGACCATTAGGGTCCAGGCCCGGCATACTCAGCGTTTATCCCTGAGACTACACTCATTATGCAGGTTGTTGATTATCGCCGAAGCCGAAGTGCGGGAACAGGGTAATTAGAGTTTATTTTAATTACCGCACATGGAGTTTATTTGTATAACGATGTCAGACTGGGAATTGTATTATGGTACGGTTATGTATATTCGGGATTGGGTAGACGCTCACTTGTCGACGTTTATGGTTTATTGACTTAGTATGATGTATAGGGGTTATCTCGTTATCACAGCGGTTAGCAGTTTGTTTATGTTGGTTGTTGGATATAGTTTGGCTTCGTTGCTCGCATGGGCGAGTAATGGCCGGTGACACCCGAGTGAGTATTGTTATTGTAATTAATTCTTCCGCTGTAAGACGTTTTATTTATTGCTACGAGAGAGATTATTACGTGTTTAAGGAGAGGGGTGTTACAATCAAGGTGGAAGAAGCACTAAAAAAACAGGATTTAGCGACTAACATTCATCGAAAGCTAAAATTCTGGATGCTAAATTTTTTCAACATCTGTCGAAGCTAATTTACATCCAGCATAGCGTCCATTTGTTTTGGATGCTATTTAACGTCCATTAATTTACATCCATAATCGGACGGAAAATAGCGTCCACAAATCGGCCGCAAGCTTATAATCAGACGCTAAATAACTTAGTCCAAAATCAGTATATCTAGCGTCCAATTTTTATCGGACGCTAAACTGCGTCCACTTATCGGACAATAATTTCAATTTTTGTTCGCTAAATTGTATCTATTTGTGAAGCACTAGTTCATAAATTCGGACGCTATTTTGTTCATTTGTCAAAACACTAATTTACATATTTCATCCAGTAACTAATTTTGATTATTCATACATTGTTTATCTAACATTTATATTTTTGTAACTCATAATTTAACCACAATATCTCACTAAAACCTCTTCCTCATATATAAAAAGGAAATATTGAAGTAAATCATTTTAGAATTAAATTACAAGCATCATTCTCTAAACTGAAACCATAATCAATTTCAAACTAAAATCAAAATGAACTTGTTTATAGCAAGAAAGGCACAATATCAGTAGCTAAGTCAAACAACTTAGTTTTACAAACAAAAAATAAAAATGGAAGGCACCACCGGCAAGGTTGCGAACAATCTTGTTTGTCTTCTCTTCCACCATATATCAACCTCATGCAAATGGAAAGACAGGTCTTAATTGCCAAGAAATTCATCCGATTAATCTGAGACTATAAGAAGTGTTGATTGTTTCATAAAAGTGAAAACAATAAAAAACCAATCAACTTTTCTTTATAGTTGAAACCAAAATAATCAGAAAGCAACAACAATAGCAACCCAAGTTAAATAATTCACTTCATGTAATATCTATAAGTTACTCATTTCTTAGTTGACAACAATAGCAACTTGTCTATTTCACAATGATAATAATGAAGTACTTATGTTAAGGGAGAAATGGGTGGGGCACAACTTCTAACCATTTTCAACTCACCAGAATTGATGGTGAATACCTGGCCTATGCATGTACCCAGCCAGGCACAATGACACTGATACTAAAAGACACAGTTATCACAATTGCGATAGTATTGGATGAAATATAAAATGTATGATATGTTGGCACTTCATGTTACAGAGAAAATTACAATCTATAGTATAATGAAGAAACAATCATATCGATGGAATAATCTTGTTGCATGCTTTTTTAGGTGAAGCTGACACCAATTTTCTAGAAGTGCTACCAGGAACTAAATATGGAATTATTGGAAAAAACATAAACAAAACATTGAAACTTGACGAGATGAAAAAATGTTCAGACTGATGTGTGTTTTGTAAATGACCAAGATAAAAAAAGGTTATAGTGAATATGGGAAAGGTGTATATTATGGAATAGAATTAGAAGGGACAACAAATATTTGGTTCAATCAACTTATTAATATACCAGGAACAATATTTGCAGGTAAAAAGGACCAAGCCCGCAAGTTAAAGCCACCAATATATTAAAAACCATCATGATAGATTCAAAAACATCATATCATAGTCTATTCAATATAATGACAAGGAAGAATAAAAAAAATTAACACACATTATAAACCATCGAAGAAGGTGATACATAGGTGATAAAGTGAAACTAACTCACCAATAATGACTGAAGAGATCCGTTCAGTCACTTGGACTCTACTTTGTTTGGCTGTTTCAGGTAATATATTAGAAAAATCTTTTGGTTCAACTTTTCTTCATATACGCAAGAAAATGTAGAGAGGCAACATTCTAGACAACTCATCAACCCAATATCTCCCATGTGAGGATAACCTAACTCATAGTCCAAAGAACTAGAGCCAAACATTATTATAAATACCAGAACAACATAATTACAATACAGACTCTGATCAAACTTACAAAAACTTTAGTAGCCTGCAACCAGAAATAGATATAGAGAAAGATAGATCAAAACAAAATAAGGTCTTAACCATATAAATACAAGCTAGGCAGCTTATAGTCACAAAAAAGATTCGAGTGATGAATTATCTTTATGAAGGACAAATATAGTTTGAGAGATTAGTATAAAGAGTTAACTTTATAAATTTACCTTAAATAAATTTTCTCAAATAGCTTCATAACTTTGACATTTAAAAAAACTTCAAGTAAAATAAGTAGTTTCAAAGAGGAAGTATGAGTACTCCACCGATTAGCAGTTGTATCAAGAACGTACTAAACCTGCAAGTAAAATGAAAAACTTCTCAGTAGCCTTTTTGTAGTGATAGTCTATTAAAAGGGTACCTGTAACACCCCTACTCTAATCGGCTCCTAATCATCCTACTTAACATTGTAATCGCAGCGGTAATTTAATACCCCGGATCTAAAAATGGCGATTTAAATTACTCTAATATGATTATTAAGGGCCTAATGGTGCCTAGAGAGTATTGGTAAAAAGAATAAAAACCAGAAGAAAAGAGAAAATGCGTTAAACGCGAAAAACGCTAAAACGCGCATTAAATGATTATAAGAGATACATGATCTCGTAAGGGTCCAAGATGGATACCTAAGGCTTAGTTAAGCCTAATTAGTATACGGGAATAATTCCCGAAGAAAAAGGATCCAAATGATGGATTAAAATGCTAACGGAGTTTTATAGCACGCTTTTCGAGGAAACCCGAAAACGCAGTGGTCAAACGGACCCGTAAAAATTATAGTTGATTAAATAACTATAATTAAGTATTAATGGGAGTTTAATAGCCATTAAAAATAAAGAAACGAGAAAAAATCCAAAAAACGGGCCCGGTTAGTGAATAGTGCCAAACCGGGTAAAATAACGAGCGTTTTCTGTCAGAATCCGAAAAACGCTCCAGCCTAATAAAGTAAGGGGGGCCGGTTTTTTTATATAAGTCCCTCACACACTCACACAATAAAGAAAGAAAGAAAGGAAAAGGAAAGAGAAACAATAGTAAAAAGTGTAAAGTAATAAGTTACTTTCTCTCCTCCCTTCTCATTTTCTTTCTTCTCATTTGACTTCCTCACCTCTCTCATCCGTAGCTCCCCTCCTCCTTCCTCCTTGAGCGATTTTGAGCTGCAACAACAACAACAATGGAGGGTCCCTCTTTCTTCATGCTCAAGCTTTGTTTAAGCTCCAAACTAAAAAATAACCACATATTTGTGATCCTCTCATCACCCTCTATCATCCCCTCTTTTCAAAACTCGAAAATGGTGAGTTTCATTTTCGTGGGTGTTGCCCATTTGAGGAGAAAAGCACATAATCTTGAAGCTTGAAGCTTCCTCTTTCACCCGAGGTAAAATATCCAAAGGAAATGCATCTTTTATTCACCCTCTTGTGTTGGCCGATTTTGGCAAGTTGTAATGCCTTGGTTTTTCCTTGTTTGAGCCATTCTCCAAGTCTTCAATGGTGGTTGGGAGTTTCCCCTTTGATTTTTGATCAAAAACCTCATCCTAGGGTTTCAAGGTAATCACCCATTTTAGAGCTTTAAGCATTTTAAATTAATGAGGTTAAGTGTTTTTACTTAAACTCATTTCTTGCTTTGAACATTGACATGGAGATGGGTAATTCCATGGTCTTTGACCGGTTTTGGAAGGAAGAGAAGAGGAGAAGAGGAGAAGAGTAATTTGAGGAGGAACTTAAGAGAATTCAAGGTAAGAAACCAACCCTTATGTATATTCTATATGTATAGAATTTGGGTTGGGTCAATAAATGTATGAACCCCACTAGGGTGTTGTAGAAATGAGCTTGTATAGAGATAATACAAGAGAGAAAACATTTGTGAAATAAGTGTTCGTTATGTGTTATGCATTTTATGAATTAAGCATTGTGTTGTATTTGTAGAATTGATGAGTATTGGTGAACTTGTATGTGCTGGTAGAACCCATGATGGGTTTGGTTAGTTTTAGGTCGAATAATGTGATGAGAAGAGTTTTGGGCAATGCTAGAGAAGTAGCCAAGTTATGGCAAAATTTGTGTAGAAATCTAAGTGGATTAAGTGTTGGTTGGGTGGTGAATAGCCTAGGAGAGGCTAGGTATGTATGAAGATTGATTGGAGTTAGTAAACCACTTTGGGGATGCTTGTGATAAGATAGAGGATTGGTGCAAAATCTGTAGCAAAGAGATTGTTTAAATGCTTGAGGAGTTTCTAGAAAACAAAGGAGATTTAAGGCTTTAAGAGTGAGTTTTGGAACTTGGTATGAGGTGTGCATTATCTTGGAAGTTTGGGTTGGTCGAATTAAGAGAGAACAAAATGCAAGTGCCAAGAGAGGATTGAGAATGCACAAGTGTGCATTAGTGTAGAAATGAGAATGAAAGAAAGTGTGAATTGGAGCAAGAATTGTGTAAGGGTTTAACCCATGATTTGAAGAGGTTTAGAGCATGTTTTATGATGAGACATGTGGAAAACTTATGGAATGATTAGGAAATGATTGGAGGTGATTTAGGGGTTGAAAACTGGTGAAAAACTGTAAGTTTTGACAGTTCCAGGGGTTGTCCGGGTTTGCAATCGGAATGCAAACCCGGACCATAGCGAAAACATGGCAGAAGGTCATCCCAGGGGATGGTCCGGGTTTGTAAACCCGGACACAAACCCGGACCATGAAAACTACGACAGAAAGTGATTCCAGTGTTTGGTCCGGGTTTGTAACCCCGGACACAAACCGGACCAGGCCAGAAATGTACAGAATGGGTTTTCTTGCATTCTAATGATGGGGAATTGAAGGGTAATGATAATAAAAGGTAATTAGGACATGAATGATGTTTAAAGGTCATTAGGAGTGTAAACAAGTTTGATAAGTGAATGAGGAAGTTGTGAGTTTAAGAACACATGAGTAAAACTAAGTTAAACGGGATAACGGGGTTAAGTACGGGAGTATTAGTTTTACATACCGTAATGCTTTGATGTTAATAAAAACATTTGAATGTTATTAGTGGAACAAGTGTGAACCGAGGAACGAGAGGTCACACGGTAAAGCTAACCCCGGTGAAAGGTATGATTTTCTCATGCCCCGTATGCTAACCGAGTTACTCTGATTTGTGTGTTTGTGTGCCGGCTTAATCAAGATTAAAGCATGAAAATAATCCCTTGTTTGATTATGTAGGCCTTGTTGTATGTTGTATGATCTAACATACTTGTACGCCGGTGTGGTCTAACATATTGTGTAGACCTGCTCATAGTGAGTATTGATTGACTAGAAACCCGTTGATCGGGTAGTCTCATAAACAATGGAAATATGCAAACACACATAAACTATCGATTAAGTATAACGATAACGTAAACATATGAACTCCCTGGAATGTGAGGAGATGTACGGGTTGAGCAAATACCCGATAATGGTTAGAAACCCGTAATGAAACAATCCACGAAATAAATATGAGTGGGGAGATAAACGAACCTCCATCGAGAGGATTGAAGTTAGTACAATGTTGTGAACTTATAAGAAAGGTAAAAGAGACCTAAGGGACTATGTGACTCCCTTGAGACATGGTCGACCTCCTATATGAGGATTTTACCCGGTATAAGAAAATAACCAAAAGTATAAGTATATGAATGTAAGGGTAACCCTTAAGCCTAAGATTACCCGAATTTAAGTAAAGTTCCCAAAGTCATTAGAAACATCAAGAGTGATGCTTCTAGACTAATATACATAAAATTATTATAACTCCGAGAGAGGAGTGTATGGGAATGTGAGTAGTCCGAGAGTAGTCGGACCTATGTAAAAAGAGATAGGAACTAAGAGAGAGTTCCGGGAGCTAGTTGAACCTTCCCACCATGCTAGACCCAGAGTAGGGTCG
Organism: Limonium bicolor; assembly: GCA_023374045.1. Taxonomy (NCBI): domain Eukaryota; kingdom Viridiplantae; phylum Streptophyta; class Magnoliopsida; order Caryophyllales; family Plumbaginaceae; genus Limonium; species Limonium bicolor. The sequence continues at coordinate 177,124,658 of CM041779.1, read as the reverse complement.
AAACCGGGGAAGTAAGACTATGCTTGAGAGCCATGAGTTTTGGCTCAAGTATGTATTAAGAGTAACAAGCGTGAAGTAGGAGACCGGTAGTGTCTCGAGAATCTACAAGAGCTTTAGTATGAATAACCCAAGAGTATGGGTAAGTATAAGAATAAGTATCCCGAGAGAACGGGTGAGTATAAGTATGAGTAACCCGAGAGAGTGGGTGAGTTATAGAATGAGTAACCAAGGCACAGTGAGGTATAACCCTCAAGGCCTAAGAGTATTGGTACTACTAACAACCTTGTCATGTTAGTTAGGGATTGAATCCCATGATTGGTTGCCGAATCTTTGTGTAGTGTACATATATAATGTATTACTATTTGCATGATGATTGAATTAAAATGAATCTCCATGCTCTCGACCAAAAGTAGTCGGCGTACCGCGGTTAGCACGCGGTATATGCGAAATTCATATTCAGCGTAAGCTGACCCCTAGGGGGAACGTTTTTAGTGTGCAGGTACTGGAAGCTGACCACCGTTCGAGAGAGTAGGACGGGGACTGCTGAGTAGCATGGGTAGTTAGATTGTAATTACTTATGCATTTGAATGAGGTGTAAGTCCGAGTATGTTATCGGCATCCGTATGTTGTAGACTCGGTATAGTAAAGAAATGAATTGAGTATTGTATTTGTATGAAGTACTCGGTTGTTCCAGTTCATCAGACCGTTACGGTATGTAAGAAAGGCCTGGTTAGCCACATGGGTGGCTAACGGCGTTGTTTCACCCCTCGTTGTGTTTAGAGTTCCGCTGCGTGAGCAAGAGTAATTAGTAACGGTTTATGAGGTAATGACGAGATTAACGGTCGGGGTGTCACAAAAATGGTATCAGAGCGAAGTATCGCTCTGATGACTGGAAATACCGAGCTTAGGAAATACCGAGTTAGGAATTAGTGAATAAGGGCTAAGGGTTGAGTGGTAGCGTGAGAGATGCGCTAGTTAGGAACTTCCAGTATGATATGGATACCTACAATACCATACCCGCCCTCCACAACCCCCGTATTAAAAGCTTGGGAAAGAACGCCGGAGAGACGGGAAACCCGATCTGGCAGTGATTAAGTGCTTCAAGATGAACCAGAATCTGTCACGCGGTAGATCAAGAAATCCTAATCCAAGGAGACCGGAATCTGTGGCAGCATGGGGCGACATGCCAAGCAGTCGCGAGAACCCAGCTGGCCAAACAGCAGCAGGAAAGCAAGCACCAATCGTGCAGCAAGGCGGGTTCATGAGAGATAACAAAAACTGGGACACATGTTTACGAACCGCCCTGGTTAAGTAATACCACTAACGGTATGTTAACTGACTGAGAATCTAGTCAGGAGTAGATACACCCACCCTGCCACACCCAAAGAAGTTGCAATACCTAACGGGCATAGCTTAGACAGCTACAAGCATAACTACGGGATATACCCAAATAGGACTACAGGAGCAGTGCCTAGATGAGTTAAACCTCGGTAACCACAGTAACGACGTGGGAACGAGCAATGTAATAGAACAAAGAACTAAGTAATTAAGGAACTCCGAGAGTGGAGAAGCACCTAAATGAATGACAGTCATGTCGAGATGAATGAGAAGCAGCTCGAAGGGGTAGTTATCCCAACTAAAGGATCCAGGAAGAGCCAACAAGGCTACCAAATACAAAGTGAATAATACCGTGACCGGTATGAGTTAACCTAAAAACCGCCTGTACCGCGCACTTGCCACGGCAAGTGCAGTAATGACGAGACCGTTAAGAGGAATCTTAACAAGTGACAAGTACTTAGCAAGTACCAAAGTGGCAAAAGAAGCCAATATAGCACCACAAACCTTAAGAATTTTAAAACGAAGCCTTGGAAAGGCCCAACGGCCTGACCACTGTATTAAAGAACATACCGGTCAGCGAGAGGCTAGACCTGGTAAGAAGCAACCGGCATTGAAATGCCATGAAGATTTTACTTTCAAACCCAATTTTCCTTGCAAAAACATTGAGTTTTCAAAAACCCCCAGATTTTAAAACTAAACCAGAGAACCACGGTAAGTTATCATAGGACGATACAAGAGGAGTTGACAACAGAATGCTCCACCTAGGCGTGTGACCGACACTACAAGTGTACACAAACGCGACATGGAACGACCGCACTCCGAAGGAGCTTGCGGGCCTGACAGACCAATTATGAGTTAGTTGGGTAAGTGGTAATGTATCAATAAGATACTCCATGAATGTATACATGTAGAGTACGGAACACGGGGAGTAGCCCACTCCATACTATGGACGAAAGAGCCAATTCAGACCAAGACAGTTGGACACCTCGAATGATCGAAGAACATAATGAAGCTTACCAAGCTAAAGGAGTCTAGAATCCAGTAAGGGGACGGACCTAAGGATATAGCGTTAATAAGTGCGAGAAGCACAGAGTATTAAGTACAGACATTGGATATGTCTCAGGAAATACATAATAACTGGAATGAATACCAGTGTAAGCAATACGGCGAATGCCTAAAAGGAACATATTAACGTTCGATGAACGGGATAAAATTCCCTTAGTATACTTCGCTGAAGAGAATGACGACCTGACCATGAAGGTAAAGGAAAGGTACCAATGATCTAACCAATAACGGGAGACATTACAACCCTAAACGGGATAGTCAAGTATATAACCGCAAGGCGGGGTATAGAACTGAATATACCCATGAGTTCAAGCCAGATGTAATGACGCAACTCAGTAACACCCAGGAGCAATCCATGAAGGGTGCCGGAATCAACAGTAGTTGAACGAGATATTGTGTTGAGAACACAAGTGTTAAAACGAACACTCGGGTAGAACCCGAAGGGATCCCTCGTAACACAGGATACCCTAAATTGCCAGAGGGCATGAATTAATGTCAAGATACGTAAAGGCCTTCCAGGTACGGAAGCGTGATGAGACAACCATGTCAAAGAGCCCAGAAATACCTCCAAACCATTTAATGGTGTACGGAGGAGAAGAATCTTGTATAAACAGCCGTACAGAGCATGGCTCGAGGCAAGGAGGCTTGTAAGCCAGAAAACTAACTACAATTTGTAGATCCAAACGTTACAAAACTTATGCATAAAGGCAGAAAAAAAAAGAGAATTGTGGTGAACGAACCACTACCTTAGAGTGGGGGATACCACTGGTTATTGTGAGGCCTATGGAGCGGCAATTGCGTGAATCCTCCAGAGAAAGGCTACCACCCAAGTATGTAAGGTGAAACCACTAAAGCGGTGTAGTGAAACCTGAGCATGTGTATATTGCCAAGGAGTATGTGAACACAAATAGTGTGTAGAAAGGCTTTGATAGCTATGGAAGGAAACCGAGAGAGCAATCGGTTGAGAAGTAAACACAGTATGTGTGCAATGTGAATTACAGAGTAAACAATGTGCAAGAAGCGTAGAGAGGTTTAAAAGAGTAACGTATTTCATTGAGCCAAGTTAATGGCAAGCCATAGTATAAATGGCGGGAGTACATGAGCAGAAGCTAAAGTAGTAGCGGATGCCATGTAAACAAATGTTGTTTAATGAGTAAGAACATGGTACGCAGCAAGCGACCATTGTAAGAATATAATCAGATAATGATATAAAGCTGATGAGAAAATGTGGTAAAGGAGACATAATCATTCCTATCTCATGAGAGATTTACCGTCAAGGGTTTACGCTTCTGCACTCTGTATGACTGAGTGTTTTGGTATTGCATTTGTGCGGTAATGATCGAGTGGGAGAGTCAGGAATTGAGAAATGTCAATGAAGCCTGTTATATGAGAATCTAAAAAAAGTAACCGTGCGGCCATTAGCCAAAGATGCACAAAGAACGTGGGCAATAACCCACAGGTCCCAGGACCGATGGATGGTAAATGCAGAGTAGTTTGAATAACGAATTCTCGTACATAAATAAGTAAATAAACATAATTCAGAAGCAACTATTAAATGAGGAAGCACTACATGTTAAGTAGTAGCTTGACCTCAACCGACAATAAGTCGGGAAAAATATGTGAGTAATCACAAAGGTATACAAGTTATACAAAATAGATTTCCAGAGAGCTGGAGAGAAAATCTATAACTCATCGAGTTCGCATACGGTAAGAGATACCACGCGACGATAGAGAAACCTTTATTTCCAACACAAAGAGGATAAAAGGGAGTAGATAATACGTTGAGAATACCAAAAGGGCGAGTTAAGCTCTAGTTATCAGGTCACGCAGCAGAAGCTTGTGGACCGTAATTCAAGGGTTAAGTATACCTAGCAATTGTGAGTAGTTGGCTAATCCTAAATGCTTTGAAGCCTTAGAGGCTAGAACCGATCCCGGTTATGAGTTAATTAACCGCAATGAAGTTAAAACACTTCATGATACCCGAATTAATGAACCAATGTTCAGGATAACATATGGTCTGTTACACGGGCGTAACCCCTTTTAAGGGGGGTAGGGCGAGAAACCGCTTAGAGTATGTTTTACGTATAGGTGCATAAACTACTATGTGCATAGCACAAAAGAAATTATTTTCATGATTGGAACTCATGTTACATAAACATGTCTACCCATTCATCGCGTAAGTATGAGTATTGTGCATGAGAGATACGAGTAATGTGTATGTAATAAATATGAAAAGAGGAGTAGAGAAACTCCTGGGGAATGAGAATCCCTATAGTATATGTCTAGTGAGATTAGACATGAGACATAATGAGTACGAATCGGTATGAAACCGATGTGTAACCTAGTGGGAAGTGAGTTTCCCTAGGTGATTTTATTTGAGAATCATTGATGGAGTGAGTTCCATCCTTTGGAGTTGTATGTTATATGATTTAAATTGAGCAATAATTTGAGAAAATGAGTCATGAGTTGCTTAAGTAAGTAAGCCAAGTAAATCGATAATGGCAGATAACCTAAGTTCTAGGTATTCGAGACTAGTTAAATTGGATTGTTTTATGATTAAGACTAGAAAGAGTAAAAGATAGAAAACGAAAATGTTTGACTATCTGTTTGTTTGAAACTGACGTGGGAGGTGGAACTTGATCTGCTAGCGATCAAGGGAAACCGAACACAAATTGGGGTGTAAGGATAGTTCAACACTGATGCTGATCACATCAGGGTTGGATGATTCTTGAAGCTCCCTATAAGTGGTCACAAGTAATCACGCTAAGAAAGGATACAACTACCATAAACCGGATTTGGAGTTGTGTGATGTTTTAAAAAGAATGTTCAAACAGATTTTGAAAAAGAATTTTCTTCAAGTATGAAGATGGAAACGAAAACTGGTTTTGAAACCGCTATCACCCGCCGATGGCTGAGCCTTAAGTCTTGATGACCGGTAGAACGGTGGGCGTGTATTAGTTTTGAAACCATTGCACCGTACGTGCGGCGGTCCTAAGTGACCGGTTGGGGCGGTGTCAGTGTGTGATTTTTCCAAAGCCAGCGGGACGGGGAGAGTACCCTGAGATGTTCCTGTGTTGAGTGAGTCAACCAGAGTGCCTGAGGATATGTATATGTGTAACGTTTTGATCAGAACCGAAGGGACCGTGGGCCAGAGAGAGTAAGTGCCCATTTGTCATGAAACGGCCGTGAACCAGAAAGAGTAAGTGTTCAACGTGACCGGTACCTGAGGGATCAGTAGTGTATTACTCGATATGGATTCGAGGACTGTAGTGCCTTCTTGTCTTCGACCGATTCCATGGAGAGAGTAAAAAGAGTATTTTTGATTGCTATACATGCTGTGGTATATGTGTGGTATGTGTAGTGTAAAATGAAACTGACTTGTGGAGTCTGTAAGGTTATACATGAATTATAACCTCGGCATAGAATGCCATGAGACCAACCATATTAGATTCATCAACTTTGAGGGCAAAGTTCCTTAAGGGGGGTAGATTTTAATACCCCGGATCTAAAAATGGCGATTTAAATTACTCTAATATGATTATTAAGGGCCTAATGGTGCCTAGAGAGTATTGGTAAAAAGAATAAAAACCAGAAGAAAAGAGAAAATGCGTTAAACGCGAAAAACGCTAAAACGCGCATTAAATGATTATAAGAGATACATGATCTCGTAAGGGTCCGAGATGGATACCTAAGGCTTAGTTAAGCCTAATTAGTATACGGGAATAATTCCCGAAGAAAACGGATCCAAATAATGGATTAAAATGCTAACGGAGTTTTTAGCACTTTTCGAGGAAACCCGAAAACGCTAGTGGTCAAACGGACCCGTAAAAATTATAGTTGATTAAATAACTATAATTAAGTATTAATGGGAGTTTAATAGCCATTAAAAATAAAGAAACGAGAAAAATCCAAAAAACGGGCCCGGTTAGTGAATAGTGCCAAACCGGGTAAAATAACGAGCGTTTTCTGTCAAAATCCGAAAAACGCTCCAGCCTAATAAAGTAAGGGGGGCCGGTTTTTTTATAAGTCCCTCACACACTCACACACAAATAAAGAAAGAAAGAAAGGAAAAGGAAAGAGAAACAATAGTAAAAAGTGTAAAGTAATAAGTTACTTTCCTCTCTCCTCCCTTCTCATTTTCTTTCTTCTCATTTGACTTCCTCACCTCTCTCATCCGTAGCTCCCCTCCTCCTTCCTCCTTGAGCGATTTTGAGCTGCAACAACAACAACAATGGAGGTCCCTCTTTCTCTTCATGCTCAAGCTTTGTTTAAGCTCCAAACTCAAAAAAACCACATATTTGTGATCCTCTCATCACCCTCTATCATCCCCTCTTTTCAAAACTCGAAAATGGTGAGTTTCATTTTCGTGGGTGTTGCCCATTTGAGGAGAAAAGCACATAATCTTGAAGCTTGAAGCTTCCTCTTTCACCCGAGGTAAAAATCCAAAGGAAATGCATCTTTTATTCACCCTCTTGTGTTGGCCGATTTTGGCAAGTTGTAATGCCTTGGTTTTTCCTTGTTTGAGCTATTCTCCAAGTCTTCAATGGTGGTTGGGAGTTTCCCCTTTGATTTTTGATCAAAACCTCATCCTAGGTTTCAAGGTAATCACCCATTTTAGAGCTTTAAGCATTTTAAATTAATGAGGTTAAGTGTTTTTACTTAAACTCATTTCTTGCTTTGAACATTGACATGGAGATGGGTAATTCCATGGTCTTTGACCGGTTTTGGAAGGAAGAGAAGAGGAGAAGAGGAGAAGAGTAATTTGAGGAAACTTAAGAGAATTCAAGGTAAGAAACCAACCCTTATGTATATTCTATATGTATTAGAATTTGGGTTGGGTCAATAAATGTATGAACCCCACTAGGGTGTTGTAGAAATGAGCTTGTATAGAGATAATACAAGAGAGAAAACATTTGTGAAATAAGTGTTCGTTATGTGTTATGCATTTTATGAATTAAGCATTGTGTTGTATTTGTAGAATTGATGAGTATTGGTGAACTTGTATGTGCTGGTAGAACCCATGATGGGTTTGGTTAGTTTTAGGTCGAATAATGTGATGAGAAGAGTTTTGGGCAATGCTAGAGAAGTAGCCAAGTTATGGCAAAATTTGTGTAGAAATCTAAGTGGATTAAGTGTTGGTTTGGGTGGTGAATAGCCTAGGAGAGGCTAGGTATGTATGAAGATTGATTGGAGTTAGTAAACCACTTTGGGGATGCTTGTGATAAGATAGAGATTGGTGCAAAATCTGTAGCAAAGAGATTGTTTAAATGCTTGAGGAGTTTCTAGAAAACAAAGGAGATTTAAGGCTTTAAGAGTGAGTTTTGGAACTTGGTATGAGGTGTGCATTATCTTGGAAGTTTGGGTTGGTCAAATTAAGAGAGAACAAAATGCAAGTGCCAAGAAGGATTGAGAATGCACAAGTGTGCATTAGTGTAGAAATGAGAATGAAAGAAAGTGTGAATTGGAGCAAGAATTTGTGTAAGGGTTTAACCCATGATTTGAAGAGGTTTAGAGCATGTTTTATGATGATTAACATGTGGAAAACTTATGGAATGATTAGGAAATGATTGGAGGTGATTTAGGGGTTGAAAACTGGTGAAAAACTGTAAGTTTTGACAGTTCCAGGGGTTGTCCGGGTTTGCAATCGGAATGCAAACCCGGACCATAGCAAAAACATGGCAGAAGGTCATCCCAGGGGATGGTCCGGGTTTGTAAACCCGGACACAAACCCGGACCACATGAAAAATACGACAGAAAGTGATTCCAGTGTTTGGTCCGGGTTTGTAACCCCGGACACAAACCCGGACCAGGCCAGAAATGTAACAGAATGGTTTTCTTGCATTCTAATGATGGGGAATTGAAGGTAATGATAATATAAGGTAATTAGGACATGAATAATGATGTTTAAAGGTCATTAGGAGTGTAAACAAGTTTGATAAGTGAATGAGGAAGTTGTGAGTTTAAGAACACATGAGTAAAACTAAGTTAAACGGGATAACGGGGTTAAGTACGGGAGTATTAGTTTTACATACCGTAATGCTTTGATGTTAATAAAAACATTTGAATGTTATTAGTGGAACAAGTGTGAACCGAGGAACGAGAGGTCACACGGTAAAGCTAACCCCGGTGAAAGGTATGATTTTCTCATGCCCCGTATGCTAACCGAGTTACTCTGATTTGTGTGTTTGTGTGCCGGCTTAATCAAGATTAAAGCATGAAAATAATCCCTTGTTTGATTATGTAGGCCTTTTGTATGTTGTATGATCTAACATACTTGTACGCCGGTGTGGTCTAACATATTGTGTAGACCTGCTCATAGTGAGTATTGATTGACTAGAAACCCGTTGATCGGGTAGTCTCATAAACAATGGAAATATGCAAACACATAAACTATCGATTAAGTATAACGATAACGTAAACATATGAACTCCCTGAATGTGAGGAGATGTACGGGTTGAGCAAATACCCGATAATGGTTAGAAACCCTTAATGAAACAATCCACGAAATAAATATGAGTGGGGAGATAAACGAACCTCCATCGAGAGGATTGAAGTTAGTACAATGTTGTGAACTTATAAAAAGGTAAAAGATACCTAAGGGACTATGTGACTCCCTTGAGACATGGTCGACCTCCTATATGAGGATTTTACCCGGTATAAGAAAATAACCAAAAGTATAAGTATATGAATGTAAGGGTAACCCTTAAGCCCAAGATTACCCGAATTTAAGTAAAGTTCCCAAAGTCATTAGAAACATCAAGAGTGATGCTTCTAGACTAATATACATAAAATTATTATAACTCCGAGAGAGGAGTGTATGGGAATGTGAGTAGTCCGAGAGTAGTCGGACCTATGTAAAAAGAGATAGGAACTAAGAGAGAGTTCCGGGAGCTAGTTGAACCTTCCCACCATGTTAGACCCAGAGTAGGGTCGAAACCGGGGAAGTAAGACTATGCTTGAGAGCCATGAGTTTTGGCTCAAGTATGTATTAAGAGTAACAAGCGTGACGTAGGAGACCGTAGTGTCTCGAGAATCTACAAGAGCTTTAGTATGAATAACCCAAGAGTATGGGTAGTATAAGAATAAGTATCCCGAGAGAACGGGTGAGTATAAGTATGAGTAACCCGAGAGAGTGGGTGAGTTATAGAATGAGTAACCAAGGCACAGTGAGGTATAACCCTCAAGGCCTAAGAGTATTGGTATTACTAACAACCTTGTCATGTTAGTTAGGGATTGAATCCCATGATTGGTTGCCGAATCTTTGTGTAGTGTACATATATAATGTATTACTATTTGCATGATGATTGAATTAAAATGAATCTCCATGCTCTCGACCAAAAGTAGTCGGCGTACCGCGGTTAGCACGCGGTATATGCGAAATTCATATTCAGCGTAAGCTGACCCCCTAGGGGGAACGTTTTTAGTGTGCAGGTACTGGAAGCTGACCACCGTTCGAGAGAGTAGGACGGGGACTGCTGAGTAGCATGGGTAGTTAGATTGTAATTACTTATGCATTTGAATGAGGTGTAAGTCCGAGTATGTTATCGGCATCCGTATGTTGTAGACTCGGTATAGTAAAGAAATGAATTGAGTATTGTATTTGTATGAAGTACTCGGTTGTTCCAGTTCATCAGACCGTTACGGTATGTAAGAAAGGCCTGGTTAGCCACATGGGTGGCTAACGGCGTTGTTTCACCCCTCGTTGTGTTTAGAGTTCCGCTGCGTGAGCAAGAGTAATTAGTAACGGTTTATGAGGTAATGATGAGATTAACGGTCGGGGTGTCACAGGTAATCTCAACAATTGAACTACTGGTGTCACCGTTGTCACTCGCCCATGTGAGTAATAACGTGCTTACTGATATATTCTTAAATACGAAACAATTTCCCACAGTGACAACAAGAGATAGATCTAACATTCCCAAAACAATATATAATACATTCACAGTGAGCATTCTAAGTATCCCAATCCTATACACGTTTCTAAGTTCGTATCAAAATGCAACAGTGCATATTAAAACAACTGTAATTAAACTACCCAGCGCGTCCCTCTCTTTGTTGACACCGGAAGCTGCATACCTGCAAAAATGGTTGTTTGTGGTATGGAATCAGCCCCTGCTGAGTATGTTACTACATGACCGTCATGCCCCCTCGGACCCTCAGTTAATTGGTCGAGAGCATGCAATTCATTTTCATGCAAGTAGTTTAATGTTAAAACTGTAAAGCAACAATATATATTGCAGTAAACTCAAATAACAAACAAGCCCCCGGCTTCACACATCACATCGTAATAAACCACTGAAAGCGTTACAACACTTATATGAGTACATAGACTCCATTCCAACAAACACTTAATAATTCATAATTGAGTACGGCGACTCAATCGACCAAACAGTCCACCATAATCTACACATGAGTTCAGCGACTCGACTCACCCAGTTCACAACACACAATATGAGCACAATGGCTCGTTCAAACAAATCCACCAACATATCACACATAATTATAAAGCATAACCACTGAGCAACAAGGCGAAACAACGAGAATTATAAACGAGTATAATTCCCCATCTTTGGCATCCAAGCCCAAATAATGTTCGCCTAATGTACGAGCTAATATAGTCGTTTGTAATTGTTCAGTCATGCCTAATAACAACGTCTTGTTAAAACGACGTGTCTCTAGGTTACCCATCTCCTATGGCGGGTCACCCACGGTAGTAGCCACTCCAGTGGTAGAGTCTCCGACCTACGAACCATTTGTAGTTCGTTGGAAATTTATCCTGATACTTACGGATACCCACACGGTATCCTAGTATCGTTAATTGATCATAGTTCATAGCAAGAGCCACATCCTCTTGATAAACTTATCTATACCATCGCATCGTTTTACTATATATTTTTTTCTAACACAGCAGACTAAGGTCGTTAGTCCAATCCTGAGTATGTCGACTCGGGATCCAGTGTTAGATACGAGAGCGGCGTTAAAGAGGTCAATGCTCCGTATATAAGTCTAGGATAATATATATGTATATATCTTATTATCCTAATGCTACAACGTTTTTACTTACGTTCCTTATATTACACATATAAGATAGCATCATTGCCGCTAGTTCGTTTTATAATATGTTCATATATACGAACGGTACTGTTATCGTACAACAGTAATAATAAAGCAGCATTAATGCACAACTCAAGCATATTAATTCACACAAGCAGACATTCAATCTTATCACAGATTTTCACACAATGTCTGAACTGAGGAAATCCTTAGAGACAATCAAGCCACATAAATAACATACCGTTCACCCTGAAAGTATTACGGTGGAGTATGATTCAGCTAGATCCGATGCTCTTCGTGTCGTCTCTAACAGTCTAACAATACATAACGCTACTGATTAGAATCCCGTATAACAACTTAACTCTACGGTACCCCGTACCATCGCTATTACCTCCCGGTTAATCCCCCGTTATTAACTGTCAACGTTTTGTCGGGTTTTCGGCTTAACTCGGAATTTGGAAAAATGTCATATTTCATGCGTGATTACGTCGAGTATATTAATATACTTAACTTTAAACGTTTATTATCATATGTAATTTAATACACATCTGTATATCATATAGTTTATCACTATATTGCATGTATATCTTAATCATATACTATACATTTCACCTTAGTATCATTTTCCTAAGGTTTTGTTTTTCCACCATCCATTATAATAGATGGTTTCTAACCATAATATATGTATTCATCCTTATATACATTTTTCTTGTATATGTATATATTTACCACCTAGGTAAGTTCCATGAGTTATAAACTCTTATATTATATGTTACATTTTTATCATCCTTTATTAGATGATTATCCCCTTTAGTTGTACTATATTATACAACTTATATTAGGATTATTATCCTAATGTTATGTAACATTTTATGTTGTATCTTTACAACTCCCAAGGTTTAATTAACAAATTCCTTAGTTTATAAATCCTATTTATTTATAGTTTGTCACATTACTTAATGTGAATATCCTTACTTTTATTAATTCCATCTAAACCATATAATTGTTATAACATTTATAACATTATAGACCTTAGTCTAAAATTCATTTTCCAACCTTTAATATTTCGGTACAGCCCTTGAATTTATTTAAATTCTATTTTGACCACATAACATTATGTAATGTTATACCATATACTAATATCATGTATTATGATATTTTTATTCCCTTTAATTATACCTTATAGTTTTTATACAAAACTATTATATATTGCCGCATAAGCACATATATTAAACCTTATTCTTTTCCATAAACCATAGTTTCCTTTATTTACAAAATCACCCCATTATTTATACCTTGTTATATATACCATTTAATATAACATTTCTAACTTATAAAAAAAGGTATATCCTATGGTTATATTTTGTAAAATTCCGAACAGACCCATATATGTTCTATAATTGCCATTTAGCCCAATTTATAACATATAGTTTAATAATTCATTAAAACTATATATTATACATATATCTTAATAAATACTCTTATATAATTCTAAAAATCACCAAATTTCACCAAAGGGTTATAAGTACCTTATTAACTGTAACACCCCTACCATTAATACATGCTTACCGTCCAATCTCCTTACACATCAGATACACGCAGCGGATACTTACTCACATACAATGGGTGATACAATGCCGTTAACCACCCACGTGGCTAACAAGGCTACTACTACTGCTTACAGCATCGGTCTGATGGACCGGAATCCCGAGTACTACACATCTATAATACATACTCCATTCATCAATCAAATACAATAATGCTCCATTCAATACTTACTCCTCCATAATCCATACATTACAATATATGTAACCGAGTCTACTAGGATCCTTGTACAATTATAATATCCCTTCCAAGTTCATACATACTCACTAAGAGTCTACATCTACCCATTCCTCACAACTACTTACTTTCTAAGTACAAGGGTGTGCCTCCGGTCTCTTCCTTGACCATATTCGCTTCGGGTACCTGCACACTAAAAATGGTCCCCCGAAGGGGTCAGCTTTCGTCGAGCATGATAACCGCATACCCCGCGTACTAGTGAGGGTACGCTGACCACTTGGTCGAATACATGCGGTTCGTTTTCATACAAACATACATGCATACATGCTCTTATACACAATATTATAATACATTACGCAAGGCATACACACATACATACACTTCATTACATACAAGAAGTACAACATAAACCATTCAATACATACTTACATTTTTCCGAATTACACATACACATTACATACACAAGATACAGTTCTTGTTAGCTTCATTGGTCCACCCGGGTTAATCGGGTGGAGATTACTCTTTTACTCATTATTCCATACATACGCATACATACTCATACTCATACTCATACTCATACTCATACTCATACATACTTACTTCTTACTCTTACTCATGTTAAGCCGGTATGGCCTCTGGGCAGGGACTACACCGTCCCACCACCAGGCTTTACTTGGTTCACTAATCCAGGATGCTACCCACTTAAGGGATTTGGGCCGTGGACCAGCTTACGAACCAGGAATCGGATCCAACCTCTTGTGTCTCCTCATCCTCACGCGTGGCCGAAACTATATCGGACTTCTACTCATTCCAATTTACTCACTTAAGTTAGGAGTTAGGTAGTTAGGAATTAGTAGAAGTCAACATCCAACCACATACACAAATATATTATTCATATACACATCCATACCAATACAATACATTATACAAGTACACTACAAGGTACAATTACACATCATCATCATTCATACATTTCATGAATTATACAAACTATTGTTCAAGACAAATATCGAGAACAATGTAGACAAGCACAAGTAAGTGCAATATAATCCGATTCGTGCATTTATCTTATTAGGTGGTCAAATAAGCACACAAATCGGGGTAACCAGATTAGGATACAGGGCATGAAGAAATCATACCTTTCACCGTTGTACTTGTAACCCAACGTTCCTCCGGTGTTCACAAATCAAATCCTATGATATACATACAATCGAATAGTTAATCTAACTATCATTAACTTTGTTCGATTATCCTTATGTTTCCTAACTCACACTTACTAAGTCTTTACATTCCTATACTTACATTTTATTTACTTACTCTTCATTGCTTAACAATGGTATACTTACATATATATGCTCATATGTATAGGTGGGTATACATATACATATATATATATATATGCTAATCATAATCCTTTAGTTTTTTTTTGTAAGTTTTGACCCGACCGACCCACCGTGGGTCGGACCCATGGGTCAGTCGGCTGCAGAGACTTCAATTACAGAAAATTCCAACCCGCACCGACCCAGCCAGAGTCGGTCCTTGGGTCGGTCCGTTCAGAAGCACTTCCCGTCTAAAATTCTACTCGACCGACCCAGTCAGGGTCGGTCCCCTGGGTCGGTCGGATGCAGAAGCTTCCGAGATTGCAAATTTTCGGGTCGACCGACCCTGCTAGGGTCGGTCCTAGGGTCGGTCCAGCCCAGTACTTATTTTAATTACTCATTTTGAACTTCAAACTCTACTCAATTCACACCCAATCTTTTCCTACTCATTTCCACATGTTTCCTACATGTTTAAACACTAATTAAATCCTCTAATTCACCTTAGTTCATTCATCAAATTCAACTAAATCCATCAACCAATTTACACAATTTCCTCACTTCCTTTCAACACTTATAACAGTTTTTCATTCTCTAACGCTACAGTTTTTACTACAACTCCTACCATCCAATACTTCCTCCACCAATGTCACTCCTAGCATCCCAAATACCTCCTCTTACCATGCCAATTCATTCCCAAGCAATTGTACCATCTATACCCAAGTCCAACATTCTTTTTACCAATTCTTGCACACTAATCTTTCCTAGTTCTTCTATACAATTTGATACCTCTTTGCTACAGATTTTGGTGCCTACTTCCTCCATACATAATTTCCTCTCCTAATGCCATCTCCAAGGCCTACAATGCATCGTCTCACCTCTTCAAGTCCAACACTCATTCCCTAGGTCAAGTACATAAGTTCTCCTAGTTCCTCCAATACCATTCAACACTCTTGTTGCAGATTTTACATTCTTTCATTCTCATACTATAATCACTACTCCATGGTCATTAAACATCTCTACTATCCTCAATACATACCTTGGTTCTCCCATTCACCAAGTCATCCATAAATGCACATATTCCTACCAAAATTTTGCCATAGTTCATCTACTCTTCTTACTTAGCCACACATACACATTCTCACCAAAATCATTCCTATTCTAGCCACACCCATACAAGGGTCCTACCAGCAGTACAAGGCAATCTAAACCATTACAATACATCAATACTCCTTCCAACATCAATACCAATACTCACACTTCAACTCCATCACAACACAATAAATTTCCTGCACATACACATTTACTTCCCAATGTTCTACCCAAGCTTTTAAACATCTTTCAAAGGCTTCAAAACTGTTACATTCTATTCCTCATTATACTACAACATACCAATTATTCATTACCATATACATTACTCATTTTTACTACACAAAATCTGTTACACACAAACTACAAACATAAACTCAAGGTAAGAGCAATTACCTTGTGTTTTCTAGTTTTTTTTCTTCCTTTCTTCCCCTTATCTTCCTTTCTTCTTCTTTTCCTTCCTTTCTTCTTGTTCTCGGTTTCAAATGGAGTCCACACTCCAATGCTACAGCCCATACCAATACACAATACTAACTTAGCATTTCACCCTTAAACTAATCTAGGGTTTACATACTTATTTAATGTTTAAAATGAAGCATTACCTCCCAATGGCTAGATGAAGCTTTGGACAGCAACAATGTCAAGATTCCAACTCCAAAATGAAGCCAAAATCGGCTGGGAACAAGGCATAAAACAAGGCTAGAGTTTGAATTTTCGTTTTGCCAAAAGGAGCTAGGAAAAGATGGATTTTTAAACTTCTTTTTACCTCAAAACACCAAGGTGAAGGAGGGGCTTCTAATGGTGGACTCAAACCTTCGAATGGAGAATATCCATGGAGATGAAAGTGGGTGTTTTCGATTTTTGAAAGGAGGAAGATGATCTCCTTTGCAAGGGGATTCCAACGGTACAGTTTTTATGTGATTTGGAGGAGTTTTGAGCCTCCAAAAATGGGAGAGAAGGAGAGGGCTGGTGTGGTTTGCTCTTATCGCCATTAGAGGGCTTAGGAAGAAGAAAGAAAATGAGAGAGAGAGAGAGAGAAATCGTGAATGAGGGAGTGGGTTGTGAGGAGAGAGAGTTTGTTTTTGTTTTTTAATTATTTCCTTGTCCTTTAGCACATAAGAGGGAAAATAAAGAGAGGAGGGAGTAAGTGAGCCGGCCCCCCATATGCACCCATACAGATTTTGATTTTTATTTGCTAAAGTGGACACATTAGTTTTGATTTATTACATTCGCACCCCACAACTTCCCGGTTTTTACAGTTTTTGCTAGCCGGAACCCGTTTTCCGGAATTTTCTCGTTTAATTATTTTTATTGACTATTAAGCTCCCATAAATGCTTAATAATGATTATTTAATGATTTATAATTTTTACGGGTCCGTTTGACTACTTAAAGTCACGTTTTCGGGTTTCCTCGAAAACGTGCTCTACAGCTCTATTAGCGTTTTAATTCATTATTTGGATCCGTTTTCTTCGGGAGCTGTTCCCATATATTATTTAGGTTCTATTAAACCTTTGGAATCCATATAACACGCTAACCGAGGTCTCATACCTCCTATGGTTACTTAACGCTTATTTAGGTTTTCCGCTTTTTGAGCGTTTATTTATTTCTTTTGGATTTATTTTTCCTTACTAGTATTAATTAGGTACCATTAGGCCCTTAAATACGTATTAGATTAATTTTAATCCTTATGTTTAAGTTCGGGGTATTTCAATCTACCCCCCTTAGGAATGTCCTCAAAGTTGTTCGAGGTTATGGGTTTACAATGCTTACTCATTCTTATGTGTCCAATACCAAAGCCATACGTTCTTCCTCCTTACTAATCCCAAATAAGTCACTCAAGGTTCCTCCTTTCCATACCATACCAATGTACAATAAAACTCTGATCCGCACTACTACCGACCATCCGGTTCCTCATTACCAAATTTATACATACATACAATGCAAGGCTATCCCCAAAGCGATGCAATAACATTCCAATCCCGCAGGCGCTCAGGTCATCTAGACACGAGACTCCTCTATGTCCCGCCGCCCTTGGAATAATACAACATAATATACTACTATCTTCTCCCGTACCAGCTTCCAACAAATACTTTAGTCTCTAGTCTAAGGATAATCCTTCCCTACGGCTACATAGAAATCCTTCTAAAACATACAACTCCGGATTCCAATTTATGTTCATTACTTCTATCCTATGTGTGATTCTTGTGACCACTTGAGGGGAGCTTCAAGAATCATTCGACCCCCCCCCCCCACCACCCAACCACCCCACCCCCCCGACTCCCACCCACCCCTGATGTGATCAGCATCAGTGTTGAACTATCTTTCCACCCCAATTTGTGTTCGGTTTCCCTTGATCTGATCAGGATCAAGTTCGACTTCCCACATCAGGTTCAATCAACAAATAATTTAATTGTTTCCATTTTCTATCTTTTTATTCTTTCTAGTCGTGATTACAAATTCATACATCTCCAAAGGATGGAATCAATCCCTCAATCATCCTCACTCTACTTCCCAACTGCTTTACTCCATGGTTCAATCCTAATGCTCATTTCATCACCCTTCCCTACTTCCATCCATTACTCACCATCATCTCCAATATTCTAACTAAGGAATACTACACTTATAAGATTTAGTTGGCTTCGATTGTTTCAAATATTTTACTTACGATTCCACTACTCATAAACTTCATTCATCTACTATCCTCATTCATTTCGTACTGCTTCTTCAAAGGTTACAATACTTGTGGAGCTCCGTCCACTACTCATTACTTTTCTTTTACTAATACTCTTACACTGGTGTTACCAGATAGGTACATTCCTCCTATGGTATTTGCATGTTTAATGCCTAGTTACCATAATTACAATATGAATGAGTACTTATGTTTATTTAACATAGTACCAATCATCAATTTGATTCTCATTTGTGCTATGCACATTACGGTTTATGTGTTTTATTCACAAAACTTACATTAAGCGGTTTTCGCTCTACCCCCCTTAAAAGGGATTACGCCCACGTAATCTACCATATTTTATTATTATTAAACTTTGGTTTAATCAATCTGGCAAACTGAGGCGTTTAGCTTCACTATGGTATACTATATACTATGCTCTGGTCAAAGGGTCTTAACCATACCAATGGTTTAGTCTTTGCACCAAGAATTCCTATATGAGTTTATTTAACTCATAATTAATCGGTTCCAGCCTATTAGGCTTCAAGGCATTACTAGCCATTCTACTATACTTACTAGGTATATTGTCTCCTAGCTAGGGCCCACTAGCTTCTGCTGCGCGACCCTGATAACTCGGGTTACTTACCTTCGTGTTAACCTTAATGTGCTATGCATCACCTTTTATCCGTCTATCATGGGATAAGGTTTATTAAACAAATGTGGTATTCTTTTACCGTGTTTGAACTCAATGAGTTGTAGGTTTATAACTAGCTCTCTGGCAATCTAGTATACACACTATTTGTACTTCCACGATCATTCGCTAAGCTCCTCCGACTTATTGTCGGGCGAGGTTAAGTCACTACTTAGTTGTAGTACTTCCTCTGTTGTCAATAGCTTCTGAATTACACCAGTTCTTCTGGTTCAGTACAAGTGTTCTTTACTTGTATGACCTTGCATTTCTATGCGTTGGTCCTAGTGACTTTCCTGTATCTCCTTTCACCTTATATTCCAATGGAATTCACATCTTGTGATTACTAGTGTGTCGTACGCTCTTCGCGCTTCTTTGGCCTTAGGCCGCACTGTATGTTGCTGAGCTTGCTTGACTGGCTTATACCATGTTTGTGGTGAAAGGAAAGATTTACTACGGTTTACATTCTTCATATCCCTAGCCATCTCATTAGATCATTAGCTGAACAAGTGCAATGCCAAAACACTCAGTCATACAGAGTGCAGAGGCGTAAACGCTTGACAGTAAGTCACTTATGTGATAGGAAAGAATATTTCTGTGTGTCATCTCATACTTATACTCCGTGTTATTGCTTAACTACTCCCTCATAGCGGTCGCCTGTTGCGCACCGTATTCTTACTCATTGTACAACATTGCTTTTACTGTTTCTGTTACTGTGGTAGTTCCTTTTTACTTAGTGACATTGTCATTGGCACCATTTCCTTATGGTGTAAATACACTAGGAGTTCCCTGTGTTTGTGTGTATGGCGGTTGTCGTAGCATACGGCAATCTTATTATCTTCCCAATGTGGAGATGTCTTATTCCACTTAGGTTTTATGTGTAGGTTAACTTACCTCACATTTTATCATCATTTGTGATACAATTACCAAGTATTTGGTTGACCAAGGATAAAGCAATTTACCGGTTTACAAGCTCTCTTGAGCGTTGGTCATTCGTGATGTGCAACGTGCACTCACATTGATTTTTTGACAATTACTGTCCTCCCAAAGCTGAGCATTGGTTTAGGCTCTGGCTGTGTAGTTTGCTTGTATGTATATTACCAGGACATCCCACGAAACTTCAAGGGTTCTCTGGTCCCGTTCTCCAATTGGAGGGTATTCTATCACTGACAAGTGAAATTTCTTGTTGAGGGGTTGTCTCCACTCATAGGTCTCATGACAAGGTTATCATATTGGTGTTTATACAACGGTTCACCACATGCTTGAGTGCATATGGAGTATGCTTACTCCTTAAGTCGTAATGGTTTGGAAAATCTCATTTCCTTTTTCCATCGCCCCTTGACAATATTTATAAGCGTAGGCTTATTGTTATAATAGATGGAAGCCTTTCCAAGGGTTCACATCTTCACCACATTGGTGGTCTTTGGCTAACGAGGGGGTACCTTCCCTGGGTTTCTCGTAGTGTCCAAGTGTGGACTAGGCCAATGTTGGCATTATCATGATTCTTATGCCTCTGTGCTACCATTGCTACATAAGGCATGAAGATAATTAAAAGCTTGTCAACTGTATACTAGACTGATGCTCCAGTGACAGTGACACTGAGTTGGCCACTACTCCAAGCCACTCAGGATGTTGGGTTTGAATTTGGTCCAGTTGTTGATTTCTTGTCGTATGAGGCAATATTCCTTGCAAGTCTTGTTAGTAATGGTGTGGGTTTTGCAACCGTTTAAGGTTACACAACGCATCAGGTTTATGGCTTTAGGGCCATATTGCTGCAAGCTATGCTCTTTGCAAGCTGCTTATACATGTTTCCACTCCATGTATACCGTCATAGGTTGGAGGTATTATTGGGCTCCATGGTAGGTCGTGGCATCACGCTTCCGTTCATAGGAGGCCTTTTTAGGCACATGGTATTAATAAGTGCCTCTCAGTATCTTAGGGCATTTCCTGTTAAGTGAAATCCCTTCGGTGTTCTAACCGAGTGTTCGTTTTAGCTCCCGTGCTCATATCATTACGCTTGTTCAACTGTTGTTAACGCAGACACCCTTCAAGGATCGCTCCTGGGTGTTGGTAGCTGTGCCGTTACATCCGGCTAATGTTTATAACATGTGTTGTCCTCTATACCGTCTTACGGTATTGTATTAAGCTTTCCCCCTTTTGGGTCATAACGTCTCTTGTCGTTGGGTAGACCGTCTGTACTTGCTCCCAGTGCTTGAGACTAGGTTTACATATTCTCTCCGATTATGGATTGTGCTTCGTAGTAATCTTGTGATTGCTCTTGGGAGTTCTGTCCCGTTTGTTGAGCATTGTGGTGTTCACGTCGGCAACTGCCTTACAGTGTTTAGGCTGGGTATACCATCCAGCTGTCAGGTAATTGCTTGGATTATTGAGACATATCCAATGTCTATACCTACTAGTATGTGCTCTTTGCACTTCCTAGTTCTTATTCCTCATCTCCAGATGGATTCTCTGAGTTCCCTGATACTTGATCGTCTGAGGTGTCCAGCTGTTCTGGTTTGAACTCACTCATGGTCCGTAGAACGGAGTTGACTACTTCCCGTGCGTCGCACACTACATGTATACATACGTGGGGTACCATATTGATACGTTACCACTTACCCAACTATATGTCGGGCCCGCAAGCTCCTTCGGAGTGCGGTTGTCCCCATCCCGTAACGGGTACACTCGTAGTGTTCGTCACACGCCTAGGTGAAGTATTCTGTTGTCAACTCCTCTTGCATCATTCTATGATACTCACCATAATGCTGTTGGGTCTGGTTTTAAAATCCAAGGTTTTAAAAGAAGGTTTGTGGTTTTGAAAGAAAACTTGGTTTGAAAACTATGGTTCGGTGTTAAAAGAAGTTCTTCATGGCATAGCCATGTTCAAAATCTTGACCAAGTCCAGCTTCTCGCTGACTGGTATGGTCTAAATACAGTGGTCGGGCCGTCAGGCCTTCCCATGGTTTCATTCCTCCTGTTTTAGGATATTTATTCCTGTAGTCGCCTCATTACGGTCACAGCACGTTCCTATGTGCTTGTGACGTGTTGGGGTTTTCTCCGCGTGTTCCTGTCCTTACTCTGCACTTGCCATGGCAAGTGCGTGGTACTGGTGGTTTTGGATAATCCTATACCAATCTTGGTATGGTTCTGCTTGTATTTAATAGTCTTGTTGACTCTTCCCTGATCTTGTTGATCTACAATTGGTATACCCGCTCCTTCAGGTAGCTTCTTGGTGGTCTAGACATGGCCGTCGTAGATCTGGTACTTCTCCAATCCTTGGAGATTCCCACTCTATTTGGTTTAGTGTCGTTCCTGGTGGCTCGTTCCCACACATCTGGGGGTTACTGAACCTTCCTCGTTTAGGTACTACGCTTGTAGTCCTATCGGATTATATCTCATGGTTGTTTAGTTAGGTTCTGCGACTGCTGAGCATGTCGCCCCATGCTGTTGTAAGTTGTAGCCTCCTGGTGGTTGGAGTGCTTATTCCACCGCTATTAAGTGCGGGTATTGTTGTCCAGCCGGGATCCATTTCCGGGACTTCCAATTCCTGGAATCTACCATATGTCGGTTCCTGTTACCGTGTGATTGCTTCACAACTGCCAGATCGGGTTTCCCCGAGTATGAGAAGACTTTTCTTCTCTCTGGCGTCCTTTCCCAAGTTATACAGTGGGGTTTGCGGCGGGCGGGACTGGTATTGTAGGTATCCGGTACTCACCGGTAGTTCCTAACTAGCATATCTCTAACGCTAACACTCAGCCCTTAGCCCTAAGCTTCTAACTCCTAACTCGGTATTCCTAAACTCGGTATTTCCAGTCATCAGAGCGACACTTCGCTCTGATACCACTTTTTGTAACACCCCTACCATTAATACATGCTTACCGTCCAATCTCCTTACACATCAGATACACGCAGCGGATACTTACTCACATACAATGGGTGATACAATGCCGTTAACCACCCACGTGGCTAACAAGGCTACTACTACTGCTTACAGTATCGGTCTGATGGACCGGAATCCCGAGTACTACACATCTATAATACATACTCCATTCATCAATCAAATACAATAATGCTCCATTCAATACTTACTCCTCCATAATCCATACATTACAATATATGTAACCGAGTCTACTAGGATCCTTGTACAATTATAATATCCCTTCCAAGTTCATACATACTCACTAAGAGTCTACATCTACCCATTCCTCACAACTACTTACTTTCTAAGTACAAGGGTGTGCCTCCGGTCTCTTCCTTGACCATATTCGCTTCGGGTACCTGCACACTAAAAATGGTCCCCCGAAGGGGTCAGCTTTCGCCGAGCATGATAACCGCATACCCCGCGTACTAGTGAGGGTACGCTGACCACTTGGTCGAATACATGCGGTTCGTTTTCATACAAACATACATGCATACATGCTCTTATACACAATATTATAATACATTACGCAAGGCATACACACATACATACACTTCATTACATACAAGAAGTACAACATAAACCATTCAATACATACTTACCTTTTTCCGAATTACACATACACATTACATACACAAGATACAGTTCTTGTTAGCTTCATTGGTCCACCCGGGTTAATCGGGTGGAGATTACTCTTTTACTCATTATTCTATACATACGCATACATACTCATACTCATACTCATACATACTTACTTCTTACTCTTACTCATGTTAAGCCGGTATGGCCTCTGGGCAGGGACTACACCGTCCCACCACCAGGCTTTACTTGGTTCACTAATCCAGGATGCTACCCACTTAAGGGATTTGGGCCGTGGACCAGCTTACGAACCAGGAATCGGATCCAACCTCTTGTGTCTCCTCATCCTCACGCGTGGCCGAAACTATATCGGACTTCTACTCATTCCAATTTACTCACTTAAGTTAGGAGTTAGGTAGTTAGGAATTAGTAGAAGTCACATCCAACCACATACACAAATATATTATTCATATACACATCCATACCAATACATACATTATACAAGTACACTACAAGGTACAATTACACATCATCATCATTCATACATTTCATGAATTATACAAACTATTGTTCAAGACAAATATCGAGAACAATGTAGACAAGCACAAGTAAGTGCAATATAATCCGATTCGTGCATTTATCTTATTAGGTGGTCAAATAAGCACACAAATCGGGGTAACCAGATTAGGATACAGGGCATGAAGAAATCATACCTTTCACCGTTGTACTTGTAACCCAACGTTCCTCCGGTGTTCACAAATCAAATCCTATGATATACATACAATCGAATAGTTAATCTAACTATCATTAACTTTGTTCGATTATCCTTATGTTTCCTAACTCACACTTACTAAGTCTTTACATTCCTATACTTACATTTTATTTACTTACTCTTCATTGCTTAACAATGGTATACTTACATATATATGCTCATATGTATAGGTGGGTATACATATACATATATATATATATATACTAATATAATCTTTAGTTTTTTTTTTGTAAGTTTTTGACCCGACCGACCGACCCACCCTGGGTCGGACCCATGGGTCGGTCGGCTGCAGAGACTCCAATTACAGAAAATTCCAACCCGACCGACCCAGCCAGGGTCGGTCCTTGGGTCGGTCCGTTACAGAAGCACTTCCCGTCTAAAATTTCTACTCGACCGACCCAGTCAGGGTCGGTCCCCTGGGTCGGTCGGATGCAGAAGCTTCCGAGATTGCAAATTTGGGTCGACCGACCCTGCTAGGGTCGGTCCTAGGGTCGGTCCAGCCCAGTACTTATTTTAATTACTCATTTTGAACTTCAAACTCTACTCAATTCACACCCAATCTTTTCCTACTCATTTCCACATGTTTCCTACATGTTTAAACACTAATTAAATCCTCTAATTCACCTTAGTTCATTCATCAAATTCATTACTAAATCCATCAACCAATTTACACAATTCCTCACTTCCTTTCATCACTTATAACAGTTTTTCATTCTCTAACGCTACAGTTTTTACTACAACTCCTACCATCCAATACTTCCTCCACCAATGTCACTCCTAGCATCCCAAATACCTCCTCTTACCATGCCAATTCATTCCCAAGCAATTGTACCATCTATACCCAAGTCCAACATTCTTTTTACCAATTCTTGCACACTAATCTTTCCTAGTTCTTCTATACAATTTGATACCTCTTTGCTACAGATTTTGGTGCCTACTTCCTCCATACATAATTTCCTCTCCTAATGCCATCTCCAAGGCCTACAATGCATCGTCTCACCTCTTCAAGTCCAACACTCATTCCCTAGGTCAAGTACATAAGTTCTCCTAGTTCCTCCAATACCATTCAACACTCTTGTTGCAGATTTTACATTCTTTCATTCTCATACTATAATCACTACTCCATGGTCATTAAACATCTCTACTATCCTCAATACATACCTTGGTTCTCCCATTCACCAAGTCATCCATAAATGCACATATTCCTACCAAAATTTTGCCATAGTTCATCTACTCTTCTTACTTAGCCACACATACACATTCTCACCAAAATCATTCCTATTCTAGCCACACCCATACAAGGGTCCTACCAGCAGTACAAGGCAATCTAAACCATTACAATACATCAATACTCCTTCCAACATCAATACCAATACTCACACTTCAACTCCATCACAACACAATAAATTTCCTGCACATACACATTTACTTCCAATGTTCTACCCAAGCTTTTAAACATCTTTCAAAGGCTTCAAAACTGTTACATTCTATTCCTCATTATACTACAACATACCAATTATTCATTACCATATACATTACTCATTTTTACTACACAAAATCTGTTACACTAATACATAAACCAACTCAAGGTAAGAGCAATTACCTTGTGTTTTCTAGTTTTTTTTTTCTTCCTTTCTTCCCCTTCTCTTCCTTTCTTCTTTCTTTTCCTTCCTTTCCTTCTTGTTCTCGGTTTCAAATGGAGTCCACACTCCAATGCTACAGCCCATACCAATACACAATACTAACTTAGCATTTCACCCTTAAACTAATCTAAGGTTTACATACTTATTTAATGTTTAAAATGAAGCATTACCTCCCAATGGCTAGATGAAGCTTTGGACAGCAACAATGTCAAGATTCCAACTCCAAAATGAAGCCAAAATCGGCTGGGAACAAGGCATAAAACAAGGCTAGAGTTTGAATTTTCGTTTTGCCAAAAGGAGCTAGGAAAAGATGGATTTTTAAACTTCTTTTTACCTCAAAACACCAAGGTGAAGGAGGGGCTTCTAATGGTGGACTCAAACCTTCGAATGGAGAATATCCATGGAGATGAAAGTGGGTGTTTTCGATTTTTGAAAGGAGGAAGATGATCTCCTTTGCAAGGGGATTCCAACGGTACAGTTTTTATGTGATTTGGAGGAGTTTTGAGCCTCCAAAAATGGGAGAGAAGGAGAGGGCTGGTGTGGTTTGCTCTTATCGCCATTAGAGGGCTTAGGAAGAAGAAAGAAAATGAAGAGAGAGAGAGAGAGAAATCGTGAATGAGGGAGTGGGTTGTGAGGAGAGAGAGTTTGTTTTTGTTTTTTAATTATTTCCTTGTCCTTTAGCACATAAGAGGGAAAATAAAGAGAGGAGGGAGTAAGTGAGCCGGCCCCCCATATGCACCCATACAGATTTTGATTTTTTTTTTGCTAAAGTGGACACATTAGTTTTGATTTATTACATTCGCACCCCACAACTTCCCGGTTTTTACAGTTTTTGCTAGCCGGAACCCGTTTTCCGGAATTTCTCGTTTAATTATTTTTTATTGACTATTAAGCTCCCATAAATGCTTAATAATGATTATTTAATGATTTATAATTTTTACGGGTCCGTTTGACCACTTAAAGTCACGTTTTCGGGTTTCCTCGAAAAACGTGCTCTACAGCTCTATTAGCGTTTTAATTCATTATTTGGATCCGTTTTCTTCGGGAGCTGTTCCCATATATTATTTAGGTTCTATTAAACCTTTGGAATCCATATAACACGCTAACCGAGGTCTCATACCTCCTATGGTTACTTAACGCTTATTTAGCGTTTTCCGCTTTTTGAGCGTTTATTTATTTCTTTTGGATTTATTTTTCCTTACTAGTATTAATTAGGTACCATTAGGCCCTTAAATACGTATTAGATTAATTTTAATCCTTATGTTTAAGTTCGGGGTATTTCAATCCATATACTTTCGGTATTTACTATACCACCACATATATTCTCCAAAGTGTCATAATGACATAATAACTATATATTATACATACATAGTTTATCTTAATTCCAAAATCAACCCAATAAATTTCTAAAAATTCCTAATAGCCCATGGGTGTTTATAATACCATTATACACCCTCTATTTTCGGTAATAACATATATACCACATATGTTACCAAAATATTACCATTAATACTTATCTTTTATAAAACCTTAAATAAGTTATCTAACTTATTTAATTTGGTCAAAACCTACCATATGGTCAAGGTTGACCACCTTAATATTTCCTTGACCACTAATATCCATATATTACGGTTTGTACCCATATTTTCTATAAATCACCATTTAACCCCAAAACTTTATATATATCTTATAATTTTTATATAAAGTTATTTAAACTTCTAAATTTTGGCTATATCCTTTTATAGCCCCCAAATTTAATTTAATTACACTATAACCCCAATAATATGCGGTAATGCATATTTAGCACCTAAACTTAATTAAAAGCTTATAAATGCATAAATAAAATGGCCTAAAGTACATGGCCTTATTACAAACATTGGCTTATAAAATAAATTACACATAAATGCCCAAAAATGCTGTAAACTCTCGGCCCTTACTATATATTTTCATTACTTACCAATTTTCCACATAATGTCTTAAATTTGACAATTATGCTAATTAATTAGTTATAAAATTTATTAAACCATTCCTTAATCACCTAAGGTCAAAATAAGACCTTAATTAACCATTCACTCACGGCACAATATATATACATATGTATAAACACATATTAATATACCAAGTGTAGGTTTAAATGATTTATACCTTATTTTTTTGCCAAGTTTAAGCCTTGTTTGGCCACGACAATTTCAAGTAAAATTTCCACAGCTTCTTAGATGAGTTCTAACAGCAACATAATGATATGGTTGGCTAGTCTCCAAGCAAGATCTAACCATAAGAAGTATTTAATGTCAATTTTCAAGGTAAAATTTACCTCAAAATACCAAGGTAAACAAGGTTGGTCTCGGCCTGTTTTTACAGTAGGCAAAGAGTGTTAAAAGAGCTACTAAAACCAAGCTTTAAACTGGTATAACTCAGATTAGAAGATGGCTAATCTTTACCTTTTTAAAATGCCTAAAATGGTGTTTTTGGCTTGGATCTGGTTATACTTCGAAGATCTTGATGTACCAATTGAATAAGTATGTTAAGATGAAGATTATAAGCTTAGAAACAAAGTTTCACAGCCGAATTTGAAGGGAATCAAAAGATATGTGCTTAAAGCACATTTTATACCTTAAGAACAAGATTAGCTTTCTCCACCTTCTTTGTAACACCCCTATAATAATAAAACAACAGCGGGAAATAAACTAAAGGTGCTACAGACCATCGGGCTCCAAACACCCGGTACCAACCTCACCAATTACAACCATTACAATTAACTAAGTTACGGTCTGAACTTCGAGAAAACTTAACATTAATCATAACAATAATAAAGTACATTCACTCTCCATAAGCCTAATCCCATCCCAATCACTCATGCTCTTCGTGGCCACCTGTAAATCAATTTATACCTGCAAGATGAAACCAAGCAGCCCACCCCGGGAGGGTGAGTCAGTTCCCTGGAATGGAACTGGTACAATTTTCCAAAACAATCTTTAAAACATAACTCCTCAAAATAAACAGTAACTTGAAATTAAACTCTTGAAAGTAAAACAGAGATAAAGCACTTCAAAACAATCAAGTTAAAGAGAAAAGAAAACAAGACAAAGATAAAGATAGAGAACTTCCAAAACAAGTCATCCACTTAAGTAGTCACACCACATAGTTAGTAAGCATCCATTGTTGATGTTAGAACCAATTCTGGTTAAGAAGAGAAAGACTTAAGTAGTCACAAAGGACTAGGAGTGACATTAATATCCACAACCCGTGGTAGACAGTTTGTCTCCACCATTTCAGAAGATGATCCCATAGACAAAATATACTCAAGAGTGGAATAAACCAATTGGGAGAGATGGCCCCCACCGCCAGTCAGTTGTCACAAGGACGAGGTAAACAGACCTCCGCTGTCAGTTGTCACAAGGACGAGGTAAACAGACCTCCGCTGTCAGTTGTCCAGATGGACGAGGTATAGCAGACCTCCACTGCCACCGACCCGTTCTCGGTCATCGGTGAAAAGTGTGTGCACCACTTAATAGAAATAATCCATACTCAATACTAAGATTAACATTCTCCCATATTCCCATTAGATTTTTAACTGCACGAGAGCAATACCAAACCCACTCAGTCCTCGAGTTGTAGAGGCGTAACCCTCAACAATTAATATCCAATAGAAAGAATCCATTCCAAATAAGGCTGATCAAACTCGACTCAGGGATGAAACAATACCCATAGTCCAAAGGAAGAATTTAACAATACCAGATATTTTCCTATATTCCCAGTTACCCCACTAGATCAATAATTGCACCAGAGCAATACCAAAACACTCAGTCCTACAGAGTGCAGAAGCGTAAACCTAGGCAGTTAATATCTAGTGAAACAACTAGATAGGAGGAACCAATAACCAAGGAAGTTTCACATACAGGCTCAGTTAGTCACATCAAGCTCAGTTAGTCAACAAACAGTTTCATTTTGAAATCCATTCAAGATTAGTTGGTGTTCCAAAACATTCCATAAAGTCCATCAGCAAAAGTATGGAGTACGAGAGAAATCGTACAAAACATTCCATAAAGTCCAAAACACATCAAGATGAGTACGAGAAATCGTACAAAACATTCCATAAGGTCCAAAACACAACAAGCTGAGTACGAGAAATCGCAAAACATTCCATAAGGTCCAAAACACAACAAGTTGAGTACGAGAAATCGTACCTGGGTAACGCTGTAGCAGTTCTAATCAACTTGAGCAAACAATCAACAGTACTCTGAAGAATATTAAAGGTAATCTATCATCAACCACTTGTAGCCTATGTTACGCTTAAATAAACTCCTTACTCTTATTTCAAAGTCTCAATTATCTTTTAAGCCCTCACTTATGTGTTACGTATAATCTTTGAGTTATCTGAGAACGTTGTATAGCCCAAGGTGGTAAGATCAAGGAATGTATCTTATTAACACCTGCTAACTGACCACTCCTATCCACTTTATTCATATTTAACCACAATCCTCACATTCAAGACTTTTGAGACCTTTATAACACAAATGTGTTTACATTATATAATTAAATCTAAGAATTCCAATAGTAATCTTAAGCTAAATACCTTTATTCTTAATTTAGAATAAACATTGTATTATGACCTATGATGGATTCATCCCATAATACTATACTATTATTTCACAATGTAATGATTATGCATTTTATCAATATCTACTAGATAATCCATTGTGATTAAGTTTCCCCTTAACTTAATTAAGATCTACATCTTGTATATTGGAACCATAGTGTTGTAGAGGCATTATATCATAACCTAATTGAGTTACTGACTCATTTATCTTATCTTTAGTCCAGAAAGACTTTTTATTACATCCAGCTAATAATCTTGACATAAGATGTTAAATTACTTTCCATCTTGAAAAAACTATATTATAGTTAACTTAGACTTATCGAACTCTTACATTTAGTATTCACAAGGTACACTATTTGCTTAATTATTACCTATATAATAAGGTGTTTAAATATAACCGTTTATGTATCCTTACTTACCTTTAATCTCCTAAATATTTTATTTTTACACCCATTCACTCTATAGACTATGTATAATCCTTTTGTACTAAACTTCAATAAACTTAAGCCTTAAATACGTTTTAAATTGTTTCACAAAACCTAAGGTTTCAAAGGAATAACTTAATAAATTAATTTCCTTTATTGTATTTAGGATGGACAATATATACATAGAGTAGTATTTATCAAAGAATTAAATTCTGGTTCGCAAGTGAAATTGTTAATTATTTAATAAGATAAGCCATTATGAAAATTCTCATATTTTATATTCAAAACAATATCATTATTTCTCATTACCGTAAAGTATATCAATATAATATCTTATGTAACTTAGTTTTATCTAATAAAAGGTTCAAAGGTTTTAAGTATCAAATTCCTATCTATAAACCTCCTATAGACTCTAACTACTAAATACCCCACTTAATTGTATACTCACCCTGAATACTAGTAATAAATGTATTTTATATGGCTTATCTAATTCTAAGAAACTTAAGGATAATGTTTAGATAAATTTCCAAATCATCGTTTAATATAGAATATATCATAATCCTTATAATGATTCTATCTTAAAACATTAAGTTATATTTCACTACCATAAATGTTAAGAAATGATTAAATATAGACTTACTAATCCACCTCACATTTAGATGTAAAAGTATTTTACTTATTTTATTATGGTTTATATACTAAGAATATTTAGATGTAATCGTATTACATTTGTTTATCATTAATTATAGAATAAGATCTATTGTGCAACATTTTATGTAATCTAATCACAATTTTCCCTAAGTTTAACTTATTAATTACTTAACCCCAATTTTAGACTTACATCCTGGTTATTGACAAATAATACTATACATGCATTTTAATATGGTTATATATAAACCTTGGAAACTCAAAGGTAACTCTTAAGCCTAACACATAACTATAATCTAATACCACCTCATATAATATTCTCCCATTAGTATTATGTAGAGGTTTAGTTTAACTTACTAATTCCTTCGTATTATATTTCCTATAAGGTATCTAATTTTATTTATGTTAAATGTGTATATATTTATATATACTAGGAATTGTTCAAAACATTATTTATGTAGTTTATTGTATTTAATTATGTTTAATAACTTTTAGGCATAACTACAACCGACCTATGGTTTATTAAATAAAGTGTTTCCTTTGTTTATTTAATATATATAAGTGTACCCGTACTAGAAATCAACTAAGACATTCCCTATGTAACTTATCATATTTAAACTATCTTATTAATACAACCTTAAACTGTATTCCAAGTATGTTTCGTTAAGTATTTCTTTTACCATATCATAGGATACTAGCTCTTATAACATTTAGTTATTATAAGTGTTAATTTAATTAGTTCCTTGTTTTACTCTAAGTTACTACTTAATTCCCTTTTTATAAACGCGTAAAAATATATATATTTATTCCTTAGTTTAATTAAAATATTAACTCCCATATAATATAGTAAATAAAATGTAGG
This sequence comes from Limonium bicolor, assembly GCA_023374045.1. Taxonomy (NCBI): domain Eukaryota; kingdom Viridiplantae; phylum Streptophyta; class Magnoliopsida; order Caryophyllales; family Plumbaginaceae; genus Limonium; species Limonium bicolor. Next base: position 177,092,209 of record CM041779.1, on the reverse strand, counting down.
ATAATTAAATTCCTTAATTTATATAAGTTTCTACTAAGTAAGTATCTATACATATATGTAAATAAATTCACTTCTCTTAAAAGCCAATACCAAAACATTTATAAACTTACTGTTATAAAATGTTAATTTAGTTTCCCTTATTTCCCCCAGCTTAAAAGTTAATTAACAAACCATACTTTAATTTTTGGTTACATTAAAAAACCTTATATTATAGGTTATTCTGATGAAAAACTCATAAAACAATTTTTAAAACCTTTTCCCATTGCCCAAAATTCCCAAATTTAATATACAGTAACTATAACATTTTAGACATATTATAAAATTTTTATTTCATAAAAATATCTTTTTAATTTGGCCAAATAATTCCAGAAAACCCGTAACTTGTAAAAATCATAACTTATGTTTAAAAACTCCAAAACCATAATAATTTACATAAAAATAAACTAGATTAAATAAGGAACCTATGGTTAAAATTTCAAGTCAAAATACATTCGGGAAGATATTTAAATTAACCCAACAAGTTAGGACTATTTACTGGAATTTTATAAACTTATAATAATTATTTAATAGCACGATCTAATCTCAGCCGTCCAATCTCTTAAAACGAGATCGGACGGCCCCTGAACTCCCAGTTCGTCAGCGAACTACTAAACCAACTCGGGTACTAAATCGCAAATATCTCCTAATCTACAGAACGAAATCGAGTGATTCTTGTTTCTATGGATTCGAAATCGAATTCCGGTTCTATTGATGCCAATTCCCCCAATTATAATGCAGTATACATCAAGTTTCGAAATCAATTCGAAGGTTAGGGTTTATATTAGATACAGAATTCAATTCGGGCGCAATTCTTACAAATTCTCCTAATCTAACACATAATTGACTAAATTGGAACATGGATTAGGTCGGTAACATGACTACGAATGACAATAACGGAGCAATTGATCGGAAACTTACCGGAGTTGTGCGAATTTAATGAAATCGAAATCGGGAAAACTGGAAAAATATGAACTTTGAGCAGTTCGTGGTGCCAACTTCGAAGATCTATAACTAGCAGTACAAATCGAGTTAGGCTATGAGTAAGGGCTCATTGGAAAGAGAAAACTTAGATCTACGTATTGATAGCAAGAACTAAACCTAACTCGCACCACACAGAAAGAAATTGAAGTCGCAAATCACGAGTTTACCTCTCTGTTTCGGTATTATTTTATGTGCTGGCGAGACCGAAACTTTAGACACTTTTCCTTCCAATCGGTTGAGAATTGGCTTAGACCATAAACATGAAAGTTTTAGAGGAATTAGAGCTCTTCAAAACGAGCTAAAGAACATGGAATTTGGATGAATAACGAAGAAGTTATGGCTGATCGAATTTACCTGATTCGAAGAGAAAACAGGAATTGCAGTTTCGGTTTTTGCAGGGTGGCTACTTTGACTCGATTTTCTGGTTGATTCAGAATGAATTAGGGTTTGTATGAGTTATAGTTGTTTAGAGGGAATGTAGGAGAAGACAACAAAGAAGACGACATTGAAAAATATGGAGAGATGAATGAGGTATAGCCGTCTAAAGTTAGGGCAAAGTATGGAAAACTGTTACCGAAATTCAAGGGATAGAATCGGCTAAGTGTTGGCGACCCATTACAGAGTGACACGTGGCATCTCTTAAAATTTTGGCTCTAAACTTCAATCTAGCATAACTTTGGCTAGGATGATCTGTTTTTGACGTTCTTTTTATCGATCTTCATGGTTTTCCATAACCTATTTATTGGTATAGGTTTCATGGCCTGGTTTGACCAGTCTCAAAAAGTCAACCCTAGCAAGGCTTAATAAGCTTTAAGGTTTCTAGAATTTTATATTGACTTTTATGTTTCAAAACAATGTTCTAACACTTCCTAAAATCTTTATATATAGTTGGAGTGTTTAGGAATTTCCCCAAGATTTATTGACTTATAAATCTTATTATTAAATTCATAATACTATATAATAATATATAATAATTAGGGTTAAATAAGAGAAAACCCCTAAATGAATTTCACAATTCCATATAATAATTTAGTATTCATAATTCCATATAATAATTTAATATTTATAATTCCATATAATAATGTAATATTCATAATTCCATATAATAATTTAATACTTAATAGTATTATTAAAGGTTTAATAAAAGAAATCCCCTAAATTAATTTAAATTAATTAGGGGTATTTCATTCTTCCCTGTTAATGCCGAGATACACCCTTCATTTAACCTCCAAAACAACCTAAGAACATTGATGGAAGTGGTTGATGCTTTGCTCCATTGAAAGAGGAAGGAATTGTGAAGAAAATGAACATTTAAAGGCTTAATTAACTTACCAAGATCAATTGGTGTTCTTCTCTGAATATTGCTTGTTCTTACCGTCAATGGAGAATAAAAGAGAGGAAGGGAGCTGCTGGTGTCGGCTGGGATGGAAGGTGAATGAAGAAAATAAGTGAGTTTGCTTTTAAGACATTATTTGTTTACTTTTGTAATAGTAAAAGGTGACTAATTGCATTAGCTGTCTAATTGATTAGGGATGCTGATTGAGTGGGCATTACAGCACATATGGGGCGGCAGCCTTTGGTCAATACCATGGGTGATGTTTGACCATGGTTAAATGTAAGGAATTAAATGTTATTTTTGGGTACTATTCATACTAAATTGCCAATTTTGATTTTATTTTTAAACTTTGATTTAGACTTTATAATATAGTCTATCATGTCACATTAATGTTATAAAGAACTTAATATAGTCTTTACAGTGACAAAAAGTCATTATCTTAGAGCTCATACACAAAAAACGTGCTTTAAGGAATTTTAGTGCACATTTTGAGTCGCAGGGTGTTTCTGAGCTCTGTTTTCTTTGAGAACAGTTTTTTTGTGTTCCTTACATGATATTTGATCATGGTATCCAATTTTAAACATTTAGAGGTCATTAGACCTTTAAGGTATTCTTAGAGCACATTTTTGCCCTACTTGACCTTGAAGCATGAAAATGCTTGTTCTTTGTGTTGGAGTGTTGTCCAACGATTGTAATATGTTTAGTAATGTGTTAATAAGATTAGGACAAATTTTTAGGTCCTAATAAGCTCATTTGGGTATTTATTTACCCTAAACAGTCAAAGGGTGCAACATCTTGCTTTGTGTTGACCACTGTTGTTCTCAGTTGACTTTTAAGGCATGTTTAGGCCTTAATCAATGTGATTAAATATTTAATCCATATTTTATTAGTTTGGGGTATTTCAGTACCCCAAATATGATATGTGAGTTGTAAGGCAAAATCCAACTATTAACAGTTGTACCATGAATATTCTAAACCTGATATATTTTACCTTTTTTCAACCAATTTTCCTGCATATTCTTGAGCTGAAGTCCATAAATAAAATCCAGGTGATCAATAATAATAAAATGGAAAAGCAATACTCACCCTACAAATTAGGGCACACTACCGGTTCTTGATTTTCTAGTAACACTTCAACAACGTGAACCAAAAATGATGAAGGAAGTAAAATATAGGATTCTCATACTAACAAAGAAAAATAGGCATGTTATCAACATGACATGTAAAAGGTCAAAACTTGTACGAGCATTCATACAACAATATCAACCAGCAACTTAAAACATAAGGCTACCTTTTCTTTTTCACCATTATTTTAGTTGTAGCCTAGAGTAAGAGAAAGATGCTCTTTATGCACACTATTAGTCATGAATATTATGCATAATAAATTGGGAGTTCACGTGTGTACAAAGAAACACCCCAGTCGTATTTAAATCTATGACATCTTTCCATGAGATTTCTTCATTCTCATCAACAAACCGTCCCTAGTGATACCTAAAATCATGTACACCAAATAGTAGTCGGAATCACGTGAAATATGACAACTATAAAGAAGTAGCAGTCATTACTAACCAGATTATTAAATAATATATCAAGGGTAGCCAAGCCCTCGTGGCTTGTGGTAGAGGAGTGGTGTCCTCGAACCAAAGATCTGGGTTCAAAACCACCCCACTTATCAAAAAAATAATATATCAAGGGTTCCCTAAGCATCTGTTGGCGATAGACTAATAGTAGAGGTATATGCACAAACTAGCCATATGTACACACTAAGCAGTCAGTTTGATGGAAATTGAACATATGATAAAGAAAGTTAGTTGGAACAACCATTTTCTTGGTTAGGTAAGGCGAAAGTTTCGACATAAATGAGATTCAAATTAATAGCTTTCGACCCCTAAAGAGCCTTGCTCCACCCCGACATAAAAAAAGAGCTTCAAACTAATCAGTAATCGACATAAAGAGATTCAAATTAATAATCCCACCTGTTAGCAGCCAATTCCACATTAGTTATTAATTAGTATCTTCTAATTAGTATTTTAGTAGTGTTGATTAAATCCCTATAACTAATTATTTGTTGTATGTGCATGTACCGGTTTATGGGGAATCCCTAATTGTGCCCATGTAATCACTTCTAGAAGTTCTTCTAAAGTACCATATTCACGTGCAATTGTTCATGCATAACATAACTAAATTTAACAACTTTATTTATTTGAAGTTGGCTAGTACAGGATAGGAGTAACCTGGAAGTGCAATGAAGGCATTATTTAACCTGGAAATGCAATGAATGCATCTGATTGTCGTGCCATTTTAGAAGTGACAGGGGCTTATGCACAAAGTCAAACACTAGTTAATGGCTGACCACAACAACTGCACAAATAGAAGTAAAATCTAGGCAGAATCGCACCAGCTACACAGCTTTTGTACATCGACAATTCAGGGATCGAGAAACCAAGGGAGGAAAAACATTTATTAGACCAACAAAAGTTGTTGTATGTACACTTTCAAGTAACAAGCAAAGCACTATTGATAAGGGAAAAAAGAAACCGACTAGCTTCAATATGCAGAGTCAAATATTAGCATCAATGGAATAGTATAACAGAATAATCTAAGACAGAACCTTACCTGTGGAATTATAGGGTATTGAGGTTTGATTGCAACCCTAATGCCGATCCAACTACTATCATATCAATTACAAAGAAAATTATATGGTTCAGTTATTCGATTTCAAACTCACTACGGCTCCATGGAAGCTTAAATCAGGTCTTGAAACGCTACCTTCTTGAGTTGAGAAGATAAATCGAGGAAAATAGAGAACGGATCACGTTTGTGCTTTTTTCCCTTCCGTCTGCTTCTGGTTCCGTCTTCGTGCATTACTTCTTCTCTCACGAACTGGGGCAGTGAACTAGCATTAAGTGGTGGCGATGGTGGTTAGCGGTGAGGGGCGTGAGGAGTTTGAACAGAGACAGAGAAGCGAGGAGAGAGAGTGAATAATCAACGTGAAAAATGAGAACTCAAGACATATGGGAGATCGCTCTATTTTAGAAACTAGCATTTGAATTAATTCAGCATACTAGCACATTTTTTTTAGTAGTGATATATGTAAATTAGCGTCCAATTTCTGTCGGACACTAATCTGCGTCAGCTAGTGTCTATTATAAGTTTAGACACAACTTAGTGTCCGATTTATTGTTAGACGCTAATATCCAACGCTAACATGCATCCAGCTAGTGTCTGAAGTGCACTAAATGAAGTGTACGTTTACAAGCTAGTTGGAGGATTTAGGGTCAAATCCCCATCCCAAAGTGTGCAATATGAGACTACTCAAACATGGAGAGAAATAAAATGGAGAGAGAGTTAGAAGAAGCCATTGGAGGTGGTGGATGAGCTTGGAAGATGAGCTTTCTCTTCTCTTCGTTCTTCTCTTCTTCTTCTTCTTTCTCCCTCAAAATTGTCTCTCTCTCTGTCTCTCTCGTTTTTGAGTGTCTAAAAGTGTGTGGAATGAAGTGTAGATGAAAGCCTTAAATTTAAGCAATTTAACAATAGATTTTTTCGTCCGACCTACCCACCCTGGGTCGGTCTCGTGGGTCGGTTCTCTCTCTGAAGACGAAGACACGTGCTCACTTAAGTCTCGACTGACGCATCCTAGGTCGGTCATATGGGTCGTCAAAACCAGTAGCTTACAGAAGAGTTGGAACGACTCTCCCTGGGTCTGTCTGTCTGGGTTGGTCGGCTACAGTGATTTGCTCTAATTTGCGCGGGGCCTAGAATCTTCGTTACGGCTCGGAATTGCTCCCCGTTGGTGGCATTGGAAAGCTTGAGAGATGGGGAAACTGTTGATGCACTCCACTAGTTCTAAAAGAACCCAAAAGTATGCTCAAAATGAGATTTTACCTATCAAGAGATCAAACTATATAAGTTCAATATTAATCAGAAAAAACACTCTATTAAGTGGTGAAATTGGTTATGCACCAAGTAAAATGAAGGTGAATAAAGACCTTAATATAGCATTATTTTTCACCACTTATTAACTCCCTCACACTTATATATTTGCTTGTCCTCAAACAAAATTAGCTAGGAGCCCACAACAAGAAGGACTATTTTAAGTAAGCAAGTGTTTATATGAATTCTCGAATTGTAGTGAGCAAAATTTGTGAAAAACCTCAAGAGAAGCGCAACCACCCTTCTCATGGTGATATGGGTGTGCTTAGGGCAAATAAAAATATAGAGTTTCGGGGTATGATCTAGAGTGCTTCCAAGTTCTTAAAGATTATGGAACTTAGAGAATTTTTACCATGGCCAACTTCTCTCAAGAATGGGCATTGAGGAAAAACAAAAGAAAAAATAGAGATTTGTATTTGATTCACTTTTGCAACAAGAGGTGAGGGAGGAGAAGATAATTTGGCATTTTGCCTTGCTTTAATGAACACTCAACTCTCATTTGTTGGTTACCTATGGTGTCTCTCAAGTTACTTTTTAAAATTTTCACAAGGAAGCACCCCTTAACAATTCCTAGATGAGAAGATAGATCGAACCCCTAAGCAATAAAAATTCACTGAGATTGGAATTTATGGTTGCACCGCATATAAATGCTTCTCAAGAGAGAACTTTTTGAAAAATTTGGTGGAAAATTCTAAGAATTCATGGAAAAACTTGTTTACTATAAATGTAACTCATACATGGAAGCTATAGATATGCATAAGGAAATTGAGTAGTGTGCCAAAAATAAAAGTCGTTTTCCCCACACTTGAATGGGAAAATGTCCTCATTGTTCAAAGCAAAGCTCAAGGAAAAACAAACAGAAGACCTTTCCGAAACACTAAGCATAGAGTAAGCAAAAAGTGTAATGCATTGTGTAAATGTTAAAGAGTTAGAAAACTAGTACTCCCCTGATAAGATGTGAGTTGTTGACGGTTTCCCCCACACTTGCTAGTGTCTGGGGTCGTTGAAGTGCTAGCTCCGACGGTGAAGAGTTGGAGACCCTAGGAAAAATTCACAAGAGTTCCTCTTGTATTTGTCCTAACTCATCCTTGAGGAGTTCCAGTGTTCAGTGTGTATATATCTACAATGCATAGCAAAAAAGAACTAGGCGCAAAAGTGATTCCGAAGAATACACAAAAGCCCGAAGTTAGTAACCAAAAGGGGACTCATCCATGAGTCTCAAACCATAATATTCGAAAGTGCGGTAAGTAAAGTAATATAGTCGAAAATAATATACTACAAATCGAGAGTACGAAATTTAAATGACATAAATATAAATGATAGTCAAATAGAAGATAAAAAGGGAAAAAACAATGACACGCCGACATCCTAGTCAATGAGGGGCTACTGGGGAGGGGGACCACCATACTCCATCTACTCTCAGAGGTACTGGATCTGTGCCTCCATCTGGCATTGGTGCTCCTCCAATCGGCGCTGATGCTCGGCCATCTGGCGCTGATGCTCGGTGACCTGGCGTTGATAGGCTTCGAAATGATCCTAGGACATGACGTCCGTCGGTGGTGGAGGAGGGAGAAACAATAGTGGTGTGGCCTGAGTGGAAGGACCCGAGGAGGAAGACTCCCCGCTACTCTGCATATCTCTCTTCTGCCAACCAGCCTCTGTGAGGGTGAAACCCATCCTCCCAATAGTGTAATCGCCCATAAGCTCCATGGGAGGGCTGGCGAGCAGTCCGTCGGTGGGCACCCTCAGCTGAGCGATCTGTCTCTAGAGGAAGAAGGGGAAACCCAAGTGCTGGATGTCCTTCTTAGCAATGATGTGCACCAGATGCTTGTACATAAGGCCAGAGAGGGACATCGACTGGTCAGTTCCCGGTGTCACCATGTAGTCCATCAGAAAGCAATCGGTGGCATTGAGGTCCTTGCTGTCGCGTGGTAAGATGTTATGGCGGATCAGCACCAGCAGGACCCTCTTAACTGGATCTGTGACTGTGTTCAGTGTCATCGTGACTCGAACATCTGTCCCGGCTTGGTTCTTATTTCTACACTGGACGACCAGAGTGGATAAGTAGTGCCTCCTGTGATTATTAAGCTCATTGAGTTCAATCCAGCGTCGGTAGTCCATATCAGCCCATGGCAGCCCGAGGTAGGTGTTTGAAGGATGCCTGTGTGATGGTGACCTGGCTACCACCAACAACCGATGTGATCTCTCGCTCGCCCGAGTCTACGGTGGTGTTGGCGTAGAATTCCTTGATTTGGTTCGGGTAATACTGGCCACCCATGCTCAGAATGCAGCTCCAATTTATCCAGTCAAGGTGGGTGCGGAGCTGAAGCATGTCAACGAGGCAGGATCCACCGTCCTTTCCCTCAATCTCTCGGAGGCAAGAGGCATTGTAGCAGTTTCGGGCATCTTCGCTGACGATGATACCGTCAATGAGACCTGTGTTAGCGTTCTGCCTCCTAGCGACGCGGCGATGTATTTGGGTCATTGTTCTGCAAAAAAGTAAAATAAAATAAAACACAAAATAAGAAAGAACAAATATCAAACAGTAGAGAATTACTACAAAAAAAAAGTGTTTTTTTGACATAAAAAATGTCACTAAAACCCAAAAAAGTGTTAGTATAGGGTGTACCGGGATTTACCGACACAAAAAAATAAAGTCAATGGTACCAAGTTACTATAGGGTTTTACTGACATAAAAACGAAATGCCGGAAAAGGAAGGTGTAGAGCTATACTGACACTTTTGTGTCAGTTTACCCTATACGGACATATATTTATATGCCAGTTAACTCTATACTGACACTTATATATGTGTCAGTTAACACTACTTCAACAGCTAAACAAGTGTTTCAGACGAGATACACTGACACTCTTTGTCTGCCAGTAAAAATGGTTTACTGACTCTTTTTTTGTGTCCCTATAGCCTATTAATAGACAACCTAACCAGTATTTTAGTGACACTAACAAGTGTCAGTATAGACTATATTGTGTGTCAGCAAATATTGTTTTAACAATATTCATCCTATGAAATCTTGTGATCAAATAGTGAGAACTGAAATGTTTCTATTAATTCACCAATTCAACATCATAGTTTTGATATCATTACTAATTCCAAGCACTTAAAAGTATCAAAATGCACTTGGAACTTTCACAAAAGGGGATAGAATTTGGTTTCATGTATGTTTTCCAAACCTACTCACAAAAACAACCCATGGTTTTAAAGTACTACACACTAAACAGTTGGTGACCAAAGTTTGTAACAAAAGTAGTCATTCTCTTTGAATCTTTTCAGCTCTTGCTTCATTTTCAACCCACAAATTCATGCATGTGATGAACCTGCAATTAGAAAAAAAAACTCAAAATTAAAACCTCTCACAAAACACACATATAATGCAATAACAAACTAGAGATGAGAGAATTCTGGACTGGAATACAAACCATACATAAACAGAAAAAGGAAGTTTCTATCAAGATATACAAAATGAGGAAAATGAGTAGTAGGACTCGCATTTGAATTTGGTTTTGCAGAGCCTCTGTTGTCATACTAGCTAATGTGACACGCTAACGGGTGATCTTGAGCTAATGGATAAAACGTAGAGCTAACACTTTAGTAACAATTGAGCTAGTGAACAGAAGCGATTACAGGCACGCTTTAGTAACAAATGTTATGGGTGTTTCTGTTGGGAAGAAGTCTCTTATATATTAACTAGTACCTTGTAAATGAAAAGTCCCAAAGATACAAAATGATGAATAGACGATTCTAGGTAGGACTAGCCACTCCAATATAATAAGATAGATAATCAAGTGGAAGAAAATGTGAGAATGTTACAGATATCCATGTATGATTGATTGCTCTTACATTAATTTTTCTTGCTCTTACATCATTTGCGAGTTCAACAGAACCACCCACAAATGGTGAAGATTAATCCATTCAGGACAAGCATAGCTAGCTAGGAATGTAGTAACAAAACTCAACAGAACCACACACAGAAGGTGAAGATTGCAACATACAAACCACACATATAACACTATAAAAAAACCCGCATATTTTGTACATGCAGAACTCAAAGTAACGTACCTACCAACCACATGCATATATTTTGTACATTCAAAACTAACATACAAATAACTCAAAGCAAAACAAAAAAGAAAATACTGAAATGAATTTCTAACCTTGCCCACAATGTCCTTGTCCATGTGCAACTTCATTTTCACTGTATGATTGATTTGTGCTACTGACAAGATCATGTGGAACCTAAATTCAAAACTTAATCAGACTACTAATACTACTACTACAGCTTATAATGTACATACAACACTAGTAACTGAATGAAACACAAATACCTGAACTCGGGAATGAAAGGCAATATGAGGAAAATACTACTAATACTACAACTTAATCAGACTACTAACTTTAATTTTTTCTATAGTGATAAAACAGGGACATTGGCTTTAAACAAATTGACAATGGATAAATCATTGGCAGAATTTCTCTGTATATGTACAACACAAGCATTCAGTACTCAAGCTGAATAAAAGAAAAAAAAAATGGGGGTTGCTATTCGCAGTACAAAATTACTATCACCGCAGTACAAAATTTTTTTAATTCATATTGACGTTGTACACATGTAATGATGTGTCGCTGTGTTTTTTTTTTCAAAAATGATATCTGAAAGTAAATTTACCGAAGTAGTTTGTAGTTGATTAGTAGTGAATTTTACTAGTTACTTTTTGTTGTAATCAATACAGGAACCTTTTTTTTGTAAAAAAAGTGTTGGATTACATTTTTATGTGTTATATTATTAATTTGACTTAAAATTAATTTGTACTGCGAATAGCAAAATACTTTACTATTTACAGTACAATTTTTTTTTCACCAAACTTAGTTGAATAAGTTGGAATGTTACGGGGATACACTTTTTTTTTTGAAATAATAGAGAATTGAATGACCAAATTTAAGTCAATATGATTAAAACAACAACTAAGTTAAAGAAAACTAAGTTACAACAACTAATTTATAGAAAAACTAAGTTACAACAACTAAGTTAAAGAAAAACTAAGTTACAACAACTAAGTTACTGAAAGACTAAGTTACAACAACTAAGTTAAAGAAAAACTAAGTTACAACGTTGTTCCAACTATCTAACCTAGATTGTATTTGATGAATCCAAGGTCCGAAAGTGTTTGGATTTCTATAAAAAGAACTACTGCGGATAGACAGGGGGGAGTAGGGAGTCAGCAACCATGCAGAACCTTACGAAATGACCCTAGGGGCAAATTCCTACGTGGATCTCTCCTCTTGGACTATCACGATCGGTATAATTATCGAGCAGAAGGTATGTGGCACTTGCCATACCCCCAGACAGTAGAGTAGAAAACTACTACCGAAGTGTACTTTGTCGCGATCGCCATCCCCATTTCCGTGGTCATCCATTTCTCTGGAGGTGCTGGCCCTCCTATATTCCAATGAAGTGCTTTTAACATGTCGTTGTACGGTCCTTCGTTAAACATGGCCCTGTATAGTTGATTCGCCGGTTCTGTATTCTTCATGTGATGCGCAATGCTCTACGGACATCTTTCCACGTCTCTTCCTTTGAATACAGGTAATCAGCAATGACCCTGAAACCACAATTCCCATCTCCACGAACATCAATATACCCAGTGATATATTGATATAGGTTGGGTGAGAAATTCTCGTAGTATGGGAAGTTGTTTAGGGGCATGAATCGACTCGGATCTGACGATCCTCTATTACGTGATCTTCTATTGATGGTGCTCCTTCTGACTGGCTCGCCCTTGGTCGATTACGCTCCCAAGACGAAGGTTCCCGTCGGTTTGGTCTTGAGGTCCCGGTAGGTCTGCCAATCCCAAACTATTCCAATGGCTCTCCTAATTGGCACACCATATCTGGGTGAAAGAAGTTTTGGATTTGACTGTAACATTTCACCATCAGAGTAGGATCATCTAACTGTGCTACCTTAGAAGCTATATCTCGCCATCTATTCTGTTCTGCCTCCTGTAGGATAGCATATCAATTGTCGATTCATGTTTCTCCCAACTTAGGGTATACCAGAAACGATGTATATCCCTCTTTGAGCATATTATATACACTATCCAGCATGTAGTTTAATTTACAAGTACAAGGTAATCCATGAGAGGTTACCTTGTCACATCCACAGATTGAGCTGTCCATTTGCACATAATTCGCCCTTCTAAGCTCCTTTACTAGCTCATCTAAGCAAAGGATACTAACCTTCCCGATCAGGTCAGCAATTGGAACCCTCATATGCTCTCTTCTGTGTTTTGTCCTGGCTGCCTCGAAATCCTTTATTAGCACCCAGATGCTAGTATTCACATGATCGTTAATCTTTGAAAGATTACATCCAAGTGTGTCTAGCACTCCTTAATCTCGCCTTTAGAGAAGAATGTGCGCTCTCCACCCTATCAAATGTTTAAGTAAGTTTTATAGATCTATAACAATGACTGTATTATCTTAAAAATTACAAGATTAACAATTGTACCTATTTGTCGTTGTGTTGCCGAAGTGCAACACATCTTGACCAAGCCTCCACAAATTTTTCCTTGTGTTTCTCCCAGACTGATGCAACATACGTAATGAATTCGGTATGTATACTGAAATTTTTGTAACTCTCGTTGTAGTCATGCTCTGTGGCTCGAAGGGGACATCACATAATCCCCGAAGTCCACATTCGGAACTACAGCAGCCGCCCTTCCTATTCACCCATATAGTCTGAGGCTTTCCCGATGGAATGTTACTACTTATCTGCTATCGACATAGAAGATGATGAGATTTCAGGAAATACCTGTTCTAAGGCATTCATCAGGGCCAGACATCTGTCGGTGATAAATGTTGAGGTTGTAGTCCAACCGAGGAGTTCCCTTAATTGTTGAAGTGCCCACACATACACGTCCGTTGATTCTGATACAAGAAAGGCGAAGGCAATGCTGAAGTTCCTGCCTATACTCGTCACCCCGATGAACTGAACCAAAGACATTTTTGCGATGTTCATTTTATAGGTAGCATCAATGCCTATGACGTACGGGAAAACATGCAGCAGTAATCTAGAGGTAGGGTGTGCAAAGAAGATGGACCCAAGTCGTGTTCGATCCCCTAAATTGTGAAATAGAATCATGTTATCTATCAAATTAATATGAAACCTAAAGGATTGCAGTTATTTGAGACATACTGAGTTGACTTACTTGGTTCTGTAGTGTAATCGTAGTACACTAGTAGAAAAAATATTTTATAACACGGTTGTTTTGCTATATATAACACGGTTTAAGGGCGTGTTATATATTGCGGTCGTATATTGTTTTGCATTTTACAAAACGGTTGAAACGCGTGTTATAAAACACTTTTATAACACGGTTTTAGCCACAGAAACCGTGTTATAAAATAGGCTAATACACTGGTTATTTTGGAGCGAAAACAATTTTATAACACGGTTGCCTGTATGAACCGTGTTATAAAGTCTCTTTCCACCTGAATTGAATAGGTTTTATAACACGGTTCTTTTTCTCAACCGTGTTATAAAACACTCGTCCCGCTAAAATCAAACAAATTTTATAACACAGTTCTTGTCGTCAACCGTGTTCTAAAAAACTCATCCGGTAAAATTGTATTGACTTTATAACACCTTTTTTAACACAACCGTGTATAAAAACATGTCTTTAATTTTTTTTATTTTTCCGTTTTGCTGTTTCACCCAAAATACCTACAATTATTATTCAATCATGTCTATTACACATTCAATATACACCCACACCAGCTTGCAAAAGAGCTACTGAGTTCATTTGCTATATATATACTTTGTAACATTCACAAAATTCAACAATCCCTAAAACAAATACTACAAAAGGAAATGACCACCTCATGTATGATTACATGACTAAGAGCAATCCAAAAGTACCATACAGGCACCCCAAAGGAAATTACCACCTTCACCACCTTCTATATAATTACATGACTAAGAGTAATCCAAAAAGTGCCATACACACACTCCAAAGAAATTACCACCTCCTGTCAATTCTTCCAAGATAATTTCGACTTCCTTCGTAGTGTAGCTATCCGCAAGATTGTGAAAGCATTCATACACCTAATATTTAAAACCAATAGAAAGATTAGAGCATGTATATATAGTTAAGTGTTGAAGAAAGAAACTAATATACTGCACCATACATACCTACCCCTAAAACTATGTAATTAAAAATTGTACCAATTCTTTTCTCATGACGTCAGTTCCTTCGGAGTGTGTAAAGCCAAAATTGTGATTAAATTAATACACCTAATATTTAAAACCATAGAGATATTGGAAGAAGTATAATATCTAAGAAGTGTTCATTAAAGATAGAAATCAGAGGACAAAGCATAATGAACACTTTATAGCAGCAGCAAATCAAAGAATAAAGCATAATGAACACAGCAAAATCAGAGGACAAATCATAATGAGCATTTTATAGCAGTAGAAAAATCAGAGGACAAATCATAATGAACATAGCAGCAAAATCCGAGGATAAAGCAGAATGAACATTTTTATAGCAGCAGCAAAATCATTGGACAAAGCATAATGAACACTTTATAAAGTCAAAAAACTGTTGAAACAACTCAATGAAACAACAACATTAACACTTAAAGATAGAAAAGCAAACAACAAATCATACAAAAACTGAGCAAAAGTCCAAACTTTATCATTGCTAAGTAGTAACAGGGACCATGTAATGCACTTGTTTCCTAATCTAAAACAGCCAAACAAATTAATTCTTAAACAAGCCAACATGCAGCTGAAGCATAGGTGGAGCATGAACTAACTTTCCTTTGCGAGGGATTACAAAAACAGGGTTGATTCTATGCTCATTGAAATGATTATAGCATATGGTTTATTTAACAGAAACAGAAGCAGATACATGCACATTCTGGAGAGTTTAAAACTGTTGAGACCATGGATTTTAGAACATTGTCACTACAGTATACAAAAAACCAGATGTTATAAATCAAATTTCACCACATAGCAGCAGTGGTATGAGTGCGATAAAATAGCGCTGAAGCATAGCAGTGAGGTTCAAAGAAATCAACCAACTTTTCAATAAGCAAAACGTAAGTATCTAATAGCTGAGCAAAAAATTAGTCCAATTGGATACACTGAAAGGTAGCATTACTAAGCAGTAAAATAGAAATAAAATTGTATATCCTTTGAAAACCAAGGACTACTAACTTAATAACATCTTAAAATTGAAACATGTTGTTGTCAGGAACAAACATGCTTATATTGCGTCTTTTTAATTAGAGACTAAGGCTGCACACTGTTAGAGAATTAAACATGCAGCAATGTTTAAAATAGGCAGCCTGTTCCAGAACTTTGCTGCTGTTTGAGACTATAAAAAAGAGTAAACACTGAAGCAATTTTTAAGAATTGATCTTGAATTTCAGCTGATGAAGCATATATCTAGTACATTAGAAAAACAGAATAAAGTATGCATAGTACTAGTGTAAAGTATTAAAACAGAATGAAAACTGCAACAAAGCCAACACTGAACGATGAAACCACCAACAAACCATGACAACAGTTAAATAACCGAGGCTATAGGATGTTTTGCTTAGAAAGTACTTCAGATTGTAGTAGATGTAGGAAATTAAACAATTTGAGCAAGACAATGCCTATGTTATTTGGTGCATAAGAAAAGCTAGATATTGAGCATACTATCAGACCATTGACATGCTCAGTTTTTGGTCAATAAAGCATGCGTAATAGATGCAATGTCTAAAACTATATCACTGCTAAGCAGTAACCGGAACCATGTACTGCACTTGTTTGCTTCTTGTAATTAGTCAATGCTCAGTAGTCCAAACATTTATACACAAATTCCAAACTCACACCAGCACACATATGCTTCAGCCCAAACAAACAATAGTCCAAACATTTATACATAGAAACAAATTCCACACTCAAACCAGCACACAGATTCTTCAACCACACACAAACAGTAATCCAAACATTTATACGTAGAAACAGATTCCAGACTCACACCCATACACAAATGCTTCAGCCACAAACAAACAATAATCCATACATTTATACATACAAACAAATTCAACACTAACACCAACACTCAGATGCTTCATCCACAAACAAATACCAGCATACAGATGCTAAAGGTACTTTTCCCACCCTTCAACCTCAGCCACATGACTACTACCGCTGGCCCTACAGCATAGCAAAGTACCACTATGTAACTGTTCAACGGTTGTAGGATAATCCTCAAGAAAATACACTTAACAACAACAACAATATAGTGGTGCATCAGATATTAAATATATTCAAAAACCATACCAAAGTGATAGTGTATAATGTAGAACAAACATTCATACTTTGAAATGACGGATCTTCAACTTTGTATTACTTGGATCACCATGACAATCACCATGATCACCAAGTCTAACCTTCATATAACTGTAGAATAATGCTTAGACAATTATATGTCATTTTCGTGAAAGTAAAACCAAGATTTTAAATTGACAATTTAGCAAATCACTCACTCTTTTATTGGTTTCAAAATCTCAATCGTAGAAGAGTCTCTTCCCCATTGGATCAAGCATGAAGCCACGAACAAGGTGGATGTATTCATAAAGACAATAATCATGACCCAATGATTACTAGCATGTATAAGACATCAAACATATTAGTCCATAATTTATACGAACAATAATAGCCAAGGAATTTGCTGAAATGATAGCATGTTATGTGACAGAATTAGGAGTCCTATGGTGATATTAAAAAGGGTAATAAGTGGAGCAATTTTTAAGAATTAATCATGAATTTCAGCTGCTGAAGCATATATACAGTACATTAGAAAAACAAAATAAAGTATGCATAGGTAAAGTATCAAAACAGAATGAAAACCACAACAAAGCCAACAGTGAACGATGAAACTACCATAAAACTGTGACAACATGCAGTAAAATAATCGAAGCTACTTGTAGGTGCAGGAAAAATTAATCAATTTAAGCAAGACAATGCCTATATTACAACTGGAGATTGTCATAATCACCAGAACTTGTCTCCGTTACAGCCGGAGATTGACATTCAACCCAAAAGATCCACTATAGGTTCATTTAGGTCTGAAGGAAGAAATCCATACTGCTTGGAGATGGAAAAATATGATAATCCAAAAGACAGCGACATGGAAGAATAGGTGTTGATACAACGACACCCATTGACAACTAAATAAGCATACTCTTCATCAAGTGTATAATAATTTTTATTTAGAAACAACCACGGTTTCTGTATGCTATTTTAACTTTTGAAAACAACCGGAAACTAAGAAAAAATAGAAGCCACAAGTGAGTTATATTTCAGTTTCTATAGAAAACACTACCCGAGTAAGTTAGTTTGGACAATTCTACAGTATTTGACCCGTAGCATTTTTCATACAGACTGCTTAATCTTGCACTTGCCATGTATCAACAAATATGCACATATTTTTTTGCTTGTCATATTTCAGTTTCATAAGCTTAATTACATCCAGTTGCTGTTATGCAGATAATTGATGTACTAGAGTTAGATGAAAAGAAAAAAAACAAGCATGACACGACAGATAACAAAGGGAAAGGTGGGTGCGTACCATGTATAGCTCAAAAACCCCCAACTCCATGCTCAGTCATCCTTTGGGTGGGATGTAATATGGCAACAGATGAAAAAACAATCTGAGCGTAAAGAAGACTATGAAAGGCCCTCCTTGATACCGAAACAACTCTCCATCACGTCTGGGTTTGACAAAAGAAAAAACACGTAGGCACACCTCTTGTAACTGAAACAGAGATTGAAGACTATGAAAGGTTTGCAACCATGTAACGGAAACAGAGATTGAAGACTATGGGTCCAACTATTGCGAACCATTTTAGCCACATAAAATATCCCAACAACTCTATTAAACTAACAAGAGTGAAATTACCTGTGTATACTGATTTCATAAAATTTGTGGTATTTACCTAATTGACAACTCAGAAGCAGCCACGGTGATTCCATGTCTCAGCCACATACGGGATCACCAGGAAGCAGTCGGAGGAGGTTGTTGGTGTTTGTTGGTGGCGAATTGCAGCCCAACAGCAGCCGTGGAGTAGCTCAAGCCTGAACCAGTTTCCGAAGCGATTTGAAGGTCTGATTAACCACGATTTAGATGAGAAACTGGATGGAGATGTTGGAGCCGGCGGTGGCAGCGACGTCAAAAGTGAATGAGGTGGAGGCGATGGTGACGATGCAGCGACATCGGTGCGCTTGCGGTGGGGGTTTTGGAGACATCGGAGTGGGCAGAACGAGAATACATTGTGACAGTTTTGGAGGGTTCGCGGAGGGAAGAAAGTATTTGACGGAGAAAATTTCAATGAATATAAACGGGTACTTATTAACCGTGTTAAAAGATCATAATATACCCCGCGGTTTTCAAAAGAACGGGGATGTGAAACTATTCTACGTTTTTTAACACGCTTCTATCAATCAACCATGTTATAAAATTATCACTTAAACACGGTTATAATACAACCGTGTTAAAATCCCTTTTTTCCAGTGTTGCTTTATTTCCTTTGCATATTATAACACGGCTATGTTATATAACCGGGTTGTAAACTGCTTTATAACACCATTATTATAAAACCGTGTTATAAAATGCGTGTTATATAATATTTTTTCTACTAGTGGTGGTATTTGTTTTGTCTAGCTCACTCAACAGAGTCTGCACCATAGATTGACCATTTCTCTTTTCAAGTTTTGTTTTTTGTATCCTGTTGTATATGTCTTTCCTTGTTGCTGACGTGTCTGGGTTGATTGTTGTGAGCTCTGAATAAATTGCACAAGGTGGCACACCGACTCTGCTTCTCTGATCGATCATAATCTCCTCCTCCTTAGTTAGGTGTTTTCCCACTGAATGACCCTCTGCCCAATCAACGAGATCATGGTTATGCCATCCGTTACCAATTCAAGAAACACCCGTAGCTTGTGTAATACCCCTTAATTCTTAAGGACAACCACATTTCTTTGAACCAGATGATCTGCGTCGGGTGATGACACTAGGTCATGGTGTCCTTCGTGGTTTCCAATACCTCTCACATGTTATGTGAAAATCTTGGCCTGACTGAGAACTTTGAATTATGGTGTAGATATGGTTGGGATGACCAACACTATCTACCCAAGCTTTCGCTTCTTCTTTACTCCTAAAGGCCTGGTTTGTTTGAAATAAGCAACCTGTATCCACCACCAGAGGTCAATTATACATCTGTTGCATGTAGTCATCCATCTCTGCATTATGATCTGGAACGCCTTCAGCAAATTCATCCCAATCTTCATTAGTAGTTGAGTCACTTTCCTGCAATAAGGGTCGAGAGAATGTTAGATGAATGTTGAAATATGAAATATTAGTGTGAATATGATTTACAAAGACAATAAACTAAATACTTACTGGGCTTGATACTGGAACATACTCATGATCAGAATCTGAAGATTGACTCATGTTTAGAGAGCTTGAACAGTTTTATAAATTATTTTTGGAAGAGAGTCAGGAGATAGAGAGTTTTGAGAATATGGAGAGTGAGTGTGAAGATGAAATGGAGGAGGCATCCCTTATATAGAGGTTGGTCATGAACTAGCCACAAGGCTACAAGTTTAAAATTGGTAACTTGGTACGTGAACAGTGACCTGGTACGTGTACCTCTTCCTGACAAAAGTAATTACCAACGGTAACTTTGAATTCACTTTGTACCGGAAATGGTAACCTGGTACATGAACAGTGACCTGGTAAGTGTACCTCTTCTTGCCAAAAGTAATTACAAACGGTAACTTTGAATTCACTTTGTACCGGAAACGGTAACCTAGTACGTGAACAGTGACCTGGTACGTGTACCTCTTCCTGACAAAAGTAATTACCAACGGTAACTTTGAATGCACTTTGTACCGGAAACGGTAACCTGGTACGTGAACAGGACCTGGTACGTGTACCTCTTCCTGCCAAAAGTAATTACCAACGGTAACTTTGAATTCACTTTATACCGGAAACGGTAACTGGTACGTGTACAGTGACCTGGTACGTGTACCTCTTCCTGACAAAAGTAATTACCAGCGGTAACTTTGAATTCATTTTGTACCGGAAACGGTAACCTTGTACGTGAACAGTGACCTAGTACGTGTACCTTTCCTTGACAAAAGTAATTACCAATGGTAACTTTGAATTCACTTTGTACTGGAAACGGTAACCTGGTACGTGAACAGTGACCTGGTACGTGTACCTTTCCCTGACAAAAGTAATTACCAATGGTAACTTTGAATTCACTTTCTACTGGATCATCAACTTCTCTATGGTGTGTTTGGTACGCTTCCTTCGGATAGAATCTAATTTGAATAGTGGGGGTGAATTCTTTTTAGGGAAAATTCACGATATAACCCTGTTTTCTTTCATAATTCACAATATATTCCTGTCGGTTTCGAAATTCAACTTTAAACATGTTTAAATGTAGTCAAAAATTGATGAAACTTTACATAGACGGCTCCTGCTCCATGTCACCGTTTTAACCTTACTTTTCTCAGTAGCCGTTGAACTAGCCGTTGGACATGTTAGTGATTGTTACTCAAATATTATAAAAGAGGGTATTAGTGTCCCAACATACTCATTCCTTGCCCTGTGCTCTCATAATCTGTCTAATTACATCTTGCGTGAACTCTTCATACCTTACGTCCCATTTCGCTCTCAAAATCAAATGAAGTTTCCTTTCTATTTGCACGTTAATTATGTAGCTACTTTTGGTCGTCATGGAGCACAATTTAATAGAAGAATGGGGCACAGACGCCTAGAAGTTACTATGCAATATCCTAGTAATCTCCGTGATCTACAACGACGAGTAATTCGAGCACTACAGTCCCTCCTCGGCAGAATAAACATAACAACAATGGTGTATTTGGGGCTGGAGGGCGACTACGAGTGGACTTTTATTCATGTACGAAATGATACCTCAGTTCGCCGGATGATGGAGAATTACATGGAGTATAATGATTTCATCGCTCATATTCCATTACTTGTTATTTATGATCCTATTGAGCCCGATGATGATGATTTTCAACACCAAGAACCAATTTATGAGATGCGACGTAATGTAATAGCACAGGGAATAGAGAGACAAAGGTTAGGAAATAATTAGGTTATTGGTTATTGCGTAATTGATCTTGTTAGTTGATAAGTGTGAAACATATAGGCTTTTTAGGGTTTAATTACCTTATAATTTGTAACAATTCAGGCAATGTTTCCCACTTATTATGTGTTTTTCCTAAGATTGATGTTTTGATGAGAACTGATGTATTTTATATGCTAAATATAGGAAAAACCCAGAGAAATGAAGAAATTACACCATAAGGATTGCAACGCGACAAACGGGGAACAAACGGAAAAAGAGGCGAAGATTGGTCATGTCCGGACCAAGATAGCCGGACGCAAATCCGGACATCACATGTCCGGATCCGGACACAGGTCGGACGTGACCCAAATCCAGATCCGAGAGTTTTCTACCTTGTCCAGATCTGGACACAATCCGGACATGTTCTGAGTTTCAGATCTAGATCTAGAGTTCTGTGTCACGTCCGGATCCGGACACAACCCGGACACAATCCGGACGTCACACAGCGATGAAAAATAAAAACGCACTCGTACTGATAATTGTGCTTTCGGCGCAATTATCAGACGGGCGGCGCAATTATCAGACCTCAGTTTTTAATAAGCATCACCCATACTCAATTACTCACAACACGCCAATACTCCCACCAACGTCTGTCTATTTCCTCAGCCTATTTAAGGAGTCCTTAGCCTTCATTTGAAATCGTCCCAGACTCTCAGAGTCTAATCCTCTCTTCCTCCTCTCTACATATACCCTCTCTCCACGATAAACACATCTCCATTCACAAATCCTTCTCCGTAAACCTTCACCCTCACTCACAGACGGAACCCTGCTCACTGTGCTTCATTTACCCTTGTCCGACCCACGTCCGGATCCGGACGTGCACCAGGAGAACGTGTCCGGATCGCGTCCGACCCTAGACAGCCGGACAGGAGACGTCCGGATCGCGTCCGACCCTAGACAGCCGGACAAGAGTGGAATTTGCAGAATCGTCTCGACGGCTTCTAAAACCAGTTTTTCTGCTAAATCCCTCTATCCTTATGCTGTTTATACTGAGCATTGTTATTTGTCTATGGCTGAGTAGTCGCTTTTAATTTCGGTTTACTATGTATCTCTAGAATAATTATTTCTGAACCTTTGTGATTTTCTGCAGTACAATAAAGTTCTTTACCCTTATGAATTCTTAGACTTGTTAATCTGATCAATTAATTCAGTCTATCAGTTTGTTAGCTTATAAGTGAGAACTGCGGCTATCAATTGACTACAGGGAAAGAACCGGTTAGTATAGAGATGGTAATTCCTCTAAAAACACTAGCTGACCATTAATCTAGACTACACTTAAAGCAATTAGTAAACAGTGGATTCATAACGAGAGTTAGGATTCGGTCTTTGCTAATTAGAATTCGTGGAGCGGGAGACCGAATACGAATTATCTTTATTCTAGGGTTTTATTCAGAATACTGTAGAAATCACTTAGGGGAAGAAATTGCAATCTAGAGAGAAGTAGTAAACCGGAATTTCCTTTATCAAACAAAAAAAATCAAAACAATTATTTACCTGTTGTTTATTGCTTTTGAACTCTTTTCAACGTCACCATCACAAACAAAAACCCCAATTTCCTGTTATTTATAGTTTTCCTTGTTTTGTGTGAAAGTAGAAATTAAACTAGCCGCTGCCTCCTTGGATTCGATACTCAGGGAATACTCCGAGATTTAAACTTGCTATAATCGACCGGTACACTTGCCATTAGGTTTAACCCAACTTAGCGCCGTTGCCACGGTTGCCGTTTGTTTTTTTTTTCACTGCTTTTTATTTTTATTTTTTTATTTTATTTTATTTTATTTTGTCTTTGCTTTTTAGTTTATTTTTTGGTTTTATTTTCTTCTGTTATTTTCTTGCTTTGTGCAAATTGTTTCTTATTATCTGTGGTTCTAGTTATTTAGGTTTTACCCGATTGTGTTTTACAACTACTGTCAGTTATCTGATTTTGGTTTATGGTTAAAACTCGTTCTGAAGGAACTCCTGAATTTGATCTGGAACCCGAGATAGAACGACTTGCGAGAAGAAGTCGCCAGGGACTAGTACTGGAGCCTGCAATTGAACTAGAGGTGTTTCTCAAGGACTCACCAGGGGATACCTTTGATTCCGAAGAAGAAAATCTTATGGACGGTATCAGCAGAGAGAGAAGGATGAACGACTACACTCGTCCGAATGTGGAGGGACTAACATCACCAATAGTAATCTCTGCACTGCCGGAAGAGGTAGAATGGCAATTCAAGACCCATTATGTCACAATGGTCCTAAATGCGCCGCAGTTCAGTGGAACAGTCACTGAAGATCCAAATGTTCACCTCACCTCCTTCCTGCAATTGGGTTGGTTCATCACCACACCAGCTTCTCAAGAGGTAGCCAGGCTAACTTTGTTTCCTTTTTCACTCAGGGACAGGGCTGCAGAGTGGTTAAACTCCCTATCTCCAAACAGTATCACTTCCTGGACCGAGCTAGCAAACACATTCCTGGCGAAAGTACTTCCCACCATCTCGCATGCTGACCATGAGAGGTGAGATCACCAACTTCAAGCAATACAGTGGGGAGACTCTTTCAGAGGCTTGGGAGAGATTCAAGGGAATTGTTCGAAGAGTACCACACCACGGTCTGGGAGAGGAAGTCGTGTTACAATCCTTCTACAAATATCTTGATCCCCAGAGCCGACTTTTGGTGGATACTTGTGCAGGAGGAAGTCTTATGGAGCTTCCAATCAAAAGGATACAGGAGTTGTTGGAAACTCTCTCCAACTCGGCTAATCAGTGGGGAGGTGCTAGGGCATCTACTGAGGTTCCCCAAGAAAGACCGCTGGGATCTATGAGGTAGATTCGAACACTCTTTTAGCTGCTAGGATGGATAGCATGTCTAAACAATTTGAGAAGATGTGTGCAATGATGAAACCTCAGTCAAGTGCAGCTGTTGTG
Source organism: Limonium bicolor (assembly GCA_023374045.1). NCBI lineage: Eukaryota > Viridiplantae > Streptophyta > Magnoliopsida > Caryophyllales > Plumbaginaceae > Limonium > Limonium bicolor. Next base: position 177,067,784 of record CM041779.1, on the reverse strand, counting down.
ACCGACTCTTTTCCACAGTGTGAGTATTGTGGTAGAAGTTCCAATATGTGTCAGTGTAATCCTCAGCAAAATGAAGAGGTAAACTATCTGGGAAACAGGCAAGGAACTTCTACAACAACCAAAACAATCAAGGGTATCAGCAGCAGAGGTTCCAGGGAAATAACTACAGTCAGAGGCCCCCACAGCAGAACACTCAGCATTTTCAGAGACCTCATCAAAATCAGCAAATGCAGAACCAGCAGGCACAGAAACAGCCAGCTAGTGTGAGTTCAAGTTTGGAGGATATGATGCGAGAGTTTATCCTGTCAACCAATAAGAAACTCGAACAGCAAGAGCACATAAACCATGAGAACAAGACATTCATCTTGGAGCAGAAAGCCTTCAACAAACATCTCGAGACACAGATTGCCCAACTGAATGAAAATTTTTCTGATAGACCTGCAGGGGCTCTACCTAGCCAGCCAGAAAAGAATCCTCGGGAGTATGCTAAAGCTGTGTTTGTTGTGGAAGAAGACAATCCACTTGTCACTGCAATTTACCTGTTCAACAAGAGGTTAAGGACTCCAGTAAAAATTTTGAAAAACCCAAGGAGAAGGAGTCTCCTGAAACTCAACCTCCTATTCTTCTGTCTCTAATCGTAAATTTGAAGAACCTATTCCTTTTCCTGACAGGTTTAAGAAAAGGGACCTTGATGAACAGCTTGGAAAATTTCTTAAAATTTTTAAGAAATTAACTAAAGATATTCCCTTTTCTGATATGCTTAAGTTAATGCCAAATTATGCTACAATGGTGGATGATATTTTGGCTAACAAATGTCCTTTGCAGGAAAAAGAAACAGCGAAGAAGGTAACCACGAGAAGTGGTAAAAGTAAAGCTACTGAGCCTGAGGTGAGCATAGAGCAACCGGTGCTAGAGAATGAGCAGAATTGTGAAGTTACCAAATCTCCTTTACCTACACCACCGACAGTTAAAGTTGCTCCTCCAATTCCATTTCCAAACAAAACCAAGCATTCCAAGGAGGATAGTGAGTTCGATAAGTTTCTTACTTTACTTCGTCAACTATCTGTTGATATCCCCTTTGTTGATTTAGTTGCGAAGGTACCTAACTATGCCAAGTATTTAAGGAAGCTTTTATCCAATAAGGCAAAGTTAGTTGAGACAGGAACTATTCAGCTCACAGAGACTTGTTCAGCGATCATACAGAAACGCTTACCAGAGAAATGCAAAGATCCTGGAAGTTTCACAATTCCATGCAGAATAGGAGACATTGATTTCGACCACTGTCTAGCTGATCTAGGAGCGTCGATTAGTCTCATGCCATACGCTTTATTTGAAAAACTTGGAATTGGAGACTTACAGCCTACACGAATGACGCTTCAGCTAGCAGATCGCTCAATGGTCTACCCTTGTGGAATTGCAAAAGATGTGATGGTTAAGGTGAAGCATCTGTATTTCCCCTGCGACTTTGTCGTACTCGACATGGCTGCAGATCCAACGGTCCCTATTATCCTTGGAAGACCCTTCCTAGCAACAGCCGACGCTAGAATCGAAGTTGCTCATGGTACAATCACTTTGAATGCAGAAGGTGAGCAGCTACTGTTTTATGCTGGTAGGTCTTCTAAAAATGTTTTGGAAGCTTCTCGGAGTTCATGCCACCAGGTTTCAAAAACGGCTCAATCTTCTGGAATCTCCTGAAAGAACAGAAACAAGGTCTAGCCAAAGACCGAAAAGATGGGCAGCTTGGTGGGAGGCAACCCACCAGTAAAAAATTCTTCTCTCTACTTTCTTTTTGCACTTTCTTGATTTACTTTACTTAGAGTTTTTACAATTTTTAGCATGAGCCCCGACTCCCCGATTTTAATAAACTCTGCCTGGTTCCACTTGAGTTCTTCTGGTTTGCAGAATTAATCTTACAGGTACTTCATTCTAATGCTAAACTGAACTCAAGTGTGAGGAAGTACCATGGCAGTATTCATCACGAACAGGGAGCCCTTAACACTCTTGCTATTTCATTTCTGCATTTCTTGTGTTTGTTTTATTTAATTATTTTTGGAAATGTTTTTATTTTTAAAATAATGAGGTGTTTTAGATTAATGGTTTTTAATTTAATAATATTAATATATATATTTATAAAAAAAAAGTTTCAACGTGTCCGGCTAAATCCAACCGGACGCAAATCTGGACATGTGCCGTCCGGTTCTGCGTCCGGCAAAGTTGATCCGGACACACACAAAAAAAAAAAAAAATTGCGATTGTTTTCTAGGTTAATGTTCTACTGTTTATTATTATTATTTGCCATGTTTGGATGTTTTAATGCCTTGGTTCTCATAGAACAATTATGTGCCAGAATATGTTCAAATAGAAAATGCTGCTCGATCGGTTTCGGGTATTGGTGCATTATTTGCTTCTTTTTTCTTGTTGTTTAGGTTTCTCACTGCATTTGTTTATCGTTTAGAAACTCGCCACTTTTGCTCTGGACGACACGCATACTGTCTGTGACTCATGAGGAATATCTCGACCCCTGCAAAACTTCAAGTGTGAGGAAGAACATCTTCCTCAATCTATAACACCAGGGGAGTCTCAGTTCCTAATTTAACTTTTAATGTTCCACCTTTGTTGCGTTGTGGTTAATTATTGCATATGTATCTATTATGAGTATAGCATGTTTTGAAAGCTCTTTTCACTGTTTTTCTTCTTGACCAATGAGGACATTGCTCCTCTTAAGTGTGAGGAAGGAAAGACCTTTCCCTGAAAACATGCTAGATGTTCTTTAATGCCACACTTGCTTTTTGCTGCTCTAATACTTATGCACACCGAGTGAAATTAAACCAAGTGAAAACCGGAGGAATCTTTTTGCTTAATGAGGTTTGTATAAATAATTTTATGTAAAATACTCCCTTTTCACTAAAATATGGTAGATTGGCTAGTTGTGGAAACCAGATTATTTTAGCTTGGGATTTTGGAAATGAAGTGAATGTTTGGAATGAAAAGGATAAGGCAAGGTACTCCACTGATAAAAAAAAAAAATTCCTAACAATAGCAGGCCTCGTCTATCCGGTTATTAAGTCTTAAGGGTGCCTTAACACCTATCTACCTAAGGTCTCAGGATCTGGGATAGTTGGCCCAACACCGTTACATGGATAGAGAGAAAAGTCTGGGTTATGGAATAACTCTACAATTCGCAACAATTCAATTGTTTTATATCTCTTGAAAAAGAATGTTCATGCAGGCGAAAAATTGATTGCAGTTTAAATTTTGATCATGAGTGCGTGGTGTTGAAAGGTATTGCGGAATAAGGCATTACTTCACACCCCTTGTCATCCAAAGGTTAGAGGAATGAAAATTGGTGGAAAGTCCCAAGCTAAGATAACTTGTTTTCTACAATCTAGTTTCTCTATGCTTTTACAAAATTGTTCTTCTTTCACTGTTTGTGAAAACCTACCTCTAAAGAGCAAGATTATTCTTTCATTTATCACTTTGTTTGATTTCGCCCTGCACTTGTTCAATGTTGAGATTATTTTACGGTTTTAGAGATATTCTTATTCCTTATTTGCTTGAGGACAAGCAACAGCTTAAGTGTGAGGATGTTGATAAGTGTGAAACATATAGGCTTTTTAGGGTTTAATTACCTTATAATTTGTAACAATTCAGGCAATGTTTCCCACTTATTATGTGTTTTTCCTAAGATTGATGTTTTGATGAGAACTGATGTATTTTATATGCTAAATATAGGAAAAACCCAGAGAAATGAAGAATTACATCATAAGGATTGCAACGCGACAAACGGGGAACAAATCCGGAAAAAGAGGCGAAGATTGGTCATGTCCGGACCAAGATAGCCGGACGCAAATCCGGACATCACATGTCCGGATCCGGACACAGGTCGGACGTGACCCAAATCCAGATCTGAGAGTTTTCTACGTTGTCCAGATCCGGACACAATCCGGACATGTTCTGAGTTTCAGATCTAGATCTAGAGTTCGTGTCACGTCCGGATCCGGACACAACCCGGACACAATCCGGACGTCACACAGCGATGAAAAATAAAAACGCACTCGTACTGATAATTGTGCTTTCGGCGCAATTATCAGACGGGCGGCGCAATTATCAGACCTCAGTTTTAATAAGCATCCCATACTCAATTACTCAAACGCCAATACTCCCACCAACGTCTGTCTATTTCCTCAGCCTATTTAAGGAGTCCTTAGCCTTCATTTGAAATCGTCCCAGACTCTGAGTCTAATCCTCTCTTCCTCCTCTCTACATATCACCCTCTCTTCCACGATAAAACATCCATCTCCATTCACAAATCCTTCTCCGTAAACCTTCACCCTCACTCACAGACGAAACCCTGCTCACTGTGCTTCATTTACCCTTGTCCGACCCACGTCCGGATCCGGACGTGCACCAGGAGAACGTGTCCGGATCGCGTCCGACCCTAGACAGCCGGACAGGAGACGTCCGGATCGCGTCCGACCCTAGACAGCCGGACAAGAGTGGAATTTGCAGAATCGTCTCGACGGCTTCTAAAACTAGTTTTTCTGCTAAATCCCTCTATCCTTATGCTGTTTATACTGAGCATTGTTATTTTGTCTATGGCTGAGTAGTCGCTTTTAATTTCGGTTTACTATGTATCTCTAGAATAATTATTTCTGAACCTTTGTGATTTTCTGCAGTACAATAAAGTTCTTTACCCTTATGAATTCTTAGACTTGTTAATCTGATCAATTAATTCAGTCTATCAGTTTGTTAGCTTATAAGTGAGAACTGCGGCTATCAATTGACTACAGGGAAAGAACCGGTTAGTATAGAGATGGTAATTCCTCTAAAAACACTAGCTGACCATTAATCTAGACTACACTTAAAGCAATTAGTAAACAGTGGATTCATAACGAGAGTTAGGATTCGGTCTTTGCTAATTAGAATTCGTGGAGCGGGAGGCCGAATACGAATTATCTTATTCTAGGGTTTTATTCAGAATACTGTAGAAATCACTTAGGGGAAGAAATTGCAATCTAGAGAGAAGTAGTAAACCGGAATTTCCTTTATCAAACAAAAAAAATCAAAACAATTATTTACCTGTTGTTTATTGCTTTTGAACTCTTTTTCAACGTTCACCATCACAAACAAAAACCCCCAATTTCCTGTTATTTATAGTTTTCCTTGTTTGTGTGAAAGTAGAAATTAAACTAGCCGCTGCCTCCTTGGATTCGATACTCAGGGAATACTCCGAGATTTAAACTTGCTATAATCGACCGGTACACTTGCCGTTAGGTTTACCCCAACATTAGTTCTCGTGTTGTTATACTTTTCGGGATTTATAATCTTTGGTAGATGTTTGTACGTGGAATAAACGTTTTGTTATAGTTATTCACTTTCAATTATGTGATTCATACGATTTGAATTCAGGGACTTCTCTTTCTTAGGAATTTCTACATTTTGATATATTTCATTTCTCGTGACATATACAATCTTTGGTACATGTTAGATAGTTATTCACTTTCAATTATGTGATTCATAGGATTTGAATTCGGGGACTTTTCTTTCTTAGGAATTTCTACATTTTGATATATTTCATTTCTCATGACACACCGTATTATCAATAACAGTACCGGGAGGGACATTATCAGGGCATCCACCACTCTGAAAGAACTTGGAGTGGTGATTCTTCTGTGCAATTATCACCACAAACTTGGGGTTCCAGCTTTCATCCAGAAATTTGCAAGCCTCAATAATTTGGTCAAGCTCGATGTTTAGAACCTGGTTGAACTGAGACTCACTCACACCATCCCTAAATATAATAATCTTCGCAGGCTTCCTTTTCTCAATTATGTGATTCATAGGATTTTGAATTCGGGGACTTCTTTTTCTTAGGAATTTCTACATTTTGATATATTTCATTTCTCGTGACATATACAATCTTTGGTAGATGTTAGATAGTTTTGACTTTCAATTATGTGATTCATAGGATTTGAATTCGGAGACTTTTCTTTTTAGGAATTTTTACATTTTGATATATTTCATTTCTCGTGACACACTGTATTTCCAAGTATGATGGTGGGAACCTTCGACACTATCATTGCTGGAGAACGCTCAACGGCCAACAAAGAATTTAGACCACCCAGCTTGGCATTGATCTTAAGAAGCACATTTGTCAAATACTGATCGTTAACTTTGAAAGGAGCCATGCATTGTGTGACGACACCAAATTCTGCCAAAGTCTTCTTCTGCCAAGGCCCATAGATATCACAATTCTTTCTCTCAGGCAGCGAGCACAACAGAAACAAAGGCATTCTGGGAAGTTTATATTGAAGCTGGTCACACATCTTTTCTTTCTTAGGGATTTCTAATTTTGATATATTTCATTTCTCGTGACATATGAGTGTGTTGATGCATGTGAAGACCCTCCCGAAAGCAGAGTGCATTAACCAGGTTCAATAACGACAATACAAGATTCCTTTATCTAGTATATGATACACGTGCTTGCTCTCCAATCATCAAGCTATAATATTGCTGATTTAAAAGCTCTACAGAAATGATGCATTTCTAGAAAATTTTTGGCATAGTCTCCCATGTTTTTCTTATCTTCACCGGTTCTAAGAACCTCCATAAAATCAACCACAAGATCATCAACAAGGTCACCAGATTTTCAGCAATAATTCCACCATCACCAAGTCCACCAGAAAAAAACTACAACCACACAAATTGTACTAGCATCTAATACACCAAGTAAAAATGAAAGATAACAAATAGTTCCAAGATGATACTAAACTTTATTACATCCAAATCCAAGATGACAACCACTAGGGTGCACCATGCTAGCACTGGTAACTATCCCATATGTATAAAGAGCTGAACACATCCTTAAGACCATGAGTTGCAACCCTTTGTTTTCTTCTGGCATCCCCTGACGACAGTATGACCAGTCCCATGCATTGTTCTCTTGGTAGTACGGGCGTGCAAGCTCACTTGCCTCAGAACAGTAGTTGTAACGCACTTGGTCAGGTAAGTACACATAAAAAATAAAAGTGATATGTCATGAAGTACTATGAAAATATGACTTACTAGACAGGGATCTGGACGATGAAACCAGGGTGGTCTGATAACTCTCAGGGTTTAGGATCTTCGGGTGTGTGCGCTTGGTGTACCAATCTAGGTAGAGTGGGTCGCAAGCATGCAACCGCGTATTTGTGCACGTATACCTGGAACCAGCACTTTAGGAGTGTTTTCCCACAAACTATACATAGGGGGTATACACAGGTGTAGGGTTGGTTTTTTCTCTTTTTTCAGACCTTGGGTTGGGTCTAATAGGAGGTTCAGGGATACCATGAATGTAACCAAACAGGCGTAGACAACCCCCAGGCATGTATGGCTCATTCAACCCCCATAACCTGTATGTTACCTCTATACCATGTACGCCCTCCATGAACATAACATTATCCCGACCGTAGGGCAACCAATCAATCTACAATGAACATTAATAGTAAAATGTAACCAACAACGAAAGACAAAAATAATAATGGTTCAATGTGTTAGCAACTACAAACACTTACATTTAGAGCAGTCAAAACATCTAGATGCTCACGATAGTCTTGCAGTGAATGATGATCATACACTTAAGAGGTAGATCTCACCCATCTTAGAGCCCAAGGTCTGTCATCATTAGCGCGCCAGTCTAGGCAAATCGGTGGTCTTAATGTAGGGAAGTATGCATAAATCCAGCACTGTGCATATAAAACACTAGAATGATTAAGCAGACCAATATTAATACTCAGTGAGTTATCATATACTAGATGAACATTAGGACACATAACTCAAAGTAACGTCATAGAACCACCTATCCCACTGGAGCCAGCACGAGAGGCTATCCCTAGCTGGCGATATAACAATGCAAGAGTACCAGCTCCCTATGCATATTTACGAAGCTTGTAGCTTTCTTCATGAAGCTACTAACCAGAACAGCTGTCGACTCAGACGACCATTTGATTTTCCAACTAATATGGTGGTACCGATTAGATGATAT